>JAEQBH010008915.1:0-128146 GCA_016808115.1 Tetrastigma voinierianum | reverse complement strand
CATTAGTTCTTTGTCACGACAAGGGATTGAGGTCGCGACATCGAACGCAGCCCCGAAGCCTCCGGGGAACTAAGATTGGTCGACATGTCGGGAACACAGGTTGAGCCTCCGGAGACTAAAGTTGATGTCGACGAGAGATACGATATTCGCGACACTAGGAACAACCAATTTAAGGCTGTGAGCCATAAAGTGATGTCGTGACAAGGGAGTTGATGGCCAGCGACATCGAAATGCATCGATTGAAGGCTGCGGACATGAGGCGATGTCCGCGACAGACCGATGTCGCGACATCGGGGGCGAACCGATTAAAACACGGAACCATGGAGGCGATGTCGGCGACGAAAGATTGGCGTCGCGACGCCGAAACCATCATTTAAAGGTTGCAGAAAATAAGGTTGATGTCGCGACATTGATTCCTTGTCGCGACATAAGGTGCTTCTTGAAAACAAAGGAATATCGCGACTTCTTATTAAATCTTTGCAACAAGTGCCGACTAAGCGATGTCGCGGCGAGGGCATTCGGTCGCGACACGAACGGTAACATAGAGCGATCCGTTGGGAAATCCACAAGAAGCGCATTGGAATTGGGATTTGACTTGAAACCACATAAATCTGAAGAGCTCTTTACCCGACGAGCGGCTCTTGGCGACTTAAAAAGAGAGATGCGGGTTCTTTGAAGGCTCTGTATTTTGTTTTCTTTTCTTTTCTTTTCTTTTTCTTTTGTTTTTCGTTTTTTCTTCCCATTTATTTTAGATTAGATTAGTTTGTAATTCGTTAATTTGGATTTGAACGTTAGTTGTGAAGGATTGAGTTGAATGCAAATGTTTATTTCTTAAAATTACTTTCTGGTTGTTTGAATTCCAGACAAATTTTGGATTTCGAACACCGATTTGCGATTCTGATGGGTTTCTTGATCGATGAAAGCCATTGTATGAATAATCAGTAATTTAGAAACCGCGACTTCCATTGAATTGGCGTTATTGTCGAGAAATAATCTTTCTGTGTTCATTTCATAATAAATTTGAACCCCGGATATTAAATCGACTTCTTGGTTTTGCGTGTTCTTGGAATTGATCCGTTCAGTCTCTTGTACCCATGCGAGGTTGTTTCGGCTCGATTTCGGGAGGCCCTACGGGTGACCTGAGAGAAGGCATTTACGAGGCGAACAATTCGGGAAGGTATTTGAACGCTGATATCGTGATCTAATGCTCGCTTATATTTAAATCAATACATCCTCTTCTCCGCTTGAGAATGAGTTGAGTTATAAATTTAAGTGAGCGGAGGTTCACCTCGGTCGAATAGTGAATTGATCCGGGTGTTGCGGGATCTGGCCCGAGGAAGAGTGGTATTCTAATTTTTGGGGGGTGAGGAACCGATATAGTCTGACCTATTGATGACTCACTTGAAGGGCTCGGGTGTGCGAGTCCACGTATTTATTGGATATGAAGTATTGAAGAAAAATACGAGCAGTGACTAGTTTTAAAGTAGTTGTTTCGCTGTGTTCGGGAGAAGCCGATTAAGGTGAGATGATGAGCGTATTGGTATGGAGAGATCGGTCACACTATATTAATCCCTTGGGTAGTTTTAAAGATGCGTAGTTCGAAAACGAGATGCGATGCAGTGTAGGAATTGATTCTTCACGATAGGCGATTATTGATGTTTTCTTTAGAGTTAATTGTTAAATCTAAATTTGTTATTTTGATATTTCAATATTCAATTCATTTATTGTTTATTCATTTTTCTTTACGTTATTCATTTCAAGCTTTCAAAGCAAAATATCATTATCGTATTACCATCCAATAGCATGGAGCTTAAGTAGTTGGGGTAGTTGATTGAAAAATTCTTGAGATCTACGTAAGGATCGATATACGGACTCATCCATTTTATTACTTGTCGACACATTGCACTTGCGATTATCTGGGATCAAAACCACACGAAAATGGTTTACTCTTACAAAAATGTTTTTAATCAGAGTGATACTTAAAAAGGAAACTCACACTCGAGTTTAATGGTTTATTCTGGGGGATTAGATAATAATCTTTTGGTAGTGTGTTATACACTTGTACATGTGTTTTTGGTCAGTCAACAAGTTTTATGGCGACATTGTAGGATCGAAAAATTTAGTAAATCAATATTGACGAGAAAGAAGGAAATCTTAATTTGGACATTTTGAAGAAAAGAGCAAAAAATAGCTTTTCAAGCTTGATGGATTATTTTTAACCACTAACCTTTAACATAAACCATATTGAAAATATTTGTTGAGCCGGAACTCATCTATTAATGTAAGTGTGTTTTGATTTCGAGGAACCAAAAATTTTAATGCACATAGGAAACGAGAACAACGTCGATTCGGCCAGACACGAGGTAGAGAACACCTTCGGAAAGCGAGAAGATAAAGAAGGCCCAGAAAACTTCGACCATGGCGGATGAAAGACAAGATCGAATGAAGCGCATAGAGAAGCAGAAAGCCCAGAGAGGCCTCGATCGCGATACTATGGAGGACTTGGAGCCCGACCGAAGATGAGTACTCTGCGATCGGGCGGCCGACTGTGATCTGAAACAATTTTGAACTAAGCCGGCCTGTTACCATGGTCAGCGCGTGAGTTCTTGGTCATCCCGCGAAGACCAACGGCTTTGGGAAGATTTCTCGGGATGGCTAATACCGGTGAAGTTGAATGGGGTGAGACCGGGGAAGTCATTAGCGCATCATTCCGCCTATACAGAATGCGACGGTACATGGTATGAATCTTTACCGTATAGCTCTGTTGATACTGCGAAAGGAGTTAGTAAGGAGGCTGCCCAGGCGAGATTCTTTCCCCGGCCCTCCTCAGAGAGAAGGAGGAAACCATTGTGTTTCGGTAGGGGAAAGATGAAAGCACGTATGTAGCTTGGGAAGATTCAAACGGTTCTTTGAGAAGATGTCCGATGTGGGATAGATACGAAGACCCGGATGGACATTGTATATGTGCCTTGAATGATATATCAAAGGGGATCATTGATGCTTCATGTTGTGGAGCATTCAGCGAAAAAGTCTTGAAGAGCGAGAGGCGATTGAAGACGGCTAAATGCAATATGAAAACTCATACGAGGTTTGAGAGGGAGACGGAGGAAGGGGATCGTGGGCGACAGATGTGACCATAGAGGCGAGTTGGATGCCATTATGTACCAATTTGGACAAGCGAAAGGAAGACCACATGCGCCCGTAGGATAGGAGTGTTAGTTGAAGAGTTATTGAAGGAAGTCTTTGAGAGAGGCTGGCCGAAGAACAATTCTATGATCTTCGAGCAGAGGTTAGGTATACGGGTGAGCGAACTTACCATTTCATTGATACTAACTGCTTAGGCACATTATCACCCGACCTTTGAGGAACCATGAGAACTTCTCATATGGTGGAGGGGGCTTCCATGAGGCCCACAGGCATGGAATGAGAACCCTCAGCGGGGTTATCGACAACCCAGGGTTCAATGACGGCGGCCAAAGGGAAATGAACACATAAATGAATATGAGGTCGGAGGAGGACCCGATCTTTTGAAGAATAGATGTTTGCGTTTCATGGGGGGATAATAGAAGGCGGTGAACCTCCATGAACAAAAGTTTACCCAAGAGAAGTTGGGAGGCAGCGCTACCAATTCGAATTTTCGAAACACCCTGTGCATCACGAAGAACACGGAGACACAAGTAGAGCTGGTGTACAGCCTGCCAACCGGAGGAAGATACGTTTCAGTGACGCGAAAAGAAAATCGAGAATTTGCGTGGTACGTCGCGGCTTAGAAGTGGGAAGGAGTTAGAAAAAATGAAAGAAAAAAATGACGGCCGACGAGGAAGAAGAAGAAGCCCGAGAAAGGAAGAAGCATTGGATAAGGAAGAAGGAGTGGGCCAGAAAGGATATCAAAGGCGCTGGGCCACATGGAGTCGAATTTCATGAAGCTGCGTGAATGAGGAGGCTTGATTTGCGAGTTTTGAAAACCTTTGAAGCTAGAATCGTATGCCTTCTGAGTGAGTGACTCGAGATGCCACTCATGCAAAATTCTGAAAGGACATGCTTGGCTTGAAAAGAAAGATAGTAGAGAAGGGATGTCGTGAATCTCACTTTGCCACTTGCGGTCTTTATTGATAAAGAAAGAATTGCCGGGAAAGATGAAGGACCCAAGGAGCTTTACAATTCCTTGCATCTTTGGAGGAATTGAATTCCAGAAAGCTCTTGTGACTCGGGAGCTAGTATAAAGCTTGATGTCTCTTTTCACATTTATATGATTAAGTTTGGGGGAGTTGTTCATGATATTATCTTAGATAATGGGCGGAATCTGGAAGTGAGTAAGAGCATGAAGGTGCCCAAGATATGTTGGAGTGTGTTGGAAATTTGTTTTTCTGATGGGCTTGTCATTACGGACATGGAAAAGATTCACAAGTACCCACATTGGGGAGACCATTCACTGCTCTTGGCACCCTTTGATCGACATCGCAAGGAGTTCTTACCTTGAGGGTTGGAGAAGAAGGCTAACGCTTTCAACTTGATCAAAAGCATGCGAGAATATGAATATAGACGAGAGAAAATTGCAATGTAGTTGATGGTATCTACGCACCTCTGACCGATGTTCTGTGTTGTAATGCTTTCGAATTTTTATCAATGAAAAGAGATGAATTCCCGGGTATATTGAAGATGGCCCACTAGATTGTCCATCTGATAGTTTTCATTCTATGAAAGCGTGTTGAGCACAAGCTAGCAGCGAGAAATGACGAGGAAAATAATGAAAAAGGGGGAAATTCATCGAAACCATTTCGGAAGGGCTAGTGTTGAAAGAGTTGCCAAGTCATTTGAAGTATGCTTATTTAGAATCACGAAAGAGAAGACCGGTGATTATCTGCTAGACTTAGTGATGATGAGGCGAGAGGTTCGCTGCTGAGTCTTAAGAGCATAAAGAGTCATAGCTTGGTCCATTTGAAGGGTGAAGGGTAGCCCGATCCATCGATTTGCATGCTGCACAAAATTACTAATGAAAGAAAATTGAGCCATGCGCCAGAACATCAAAGGAGGCGAATCGGTGATGAAGGAAGTGGTCGGGGAAGGAGATACTCGAGTGTGAATCTTTGGTTTTATCTATGCAATTCGTGAGATAGTCCTTGGGTGAGCCCGGTCCATGTAGTTCGAAGAGATTGGTTTTCTTGTGATCCATGATAGAGAAAAATGAATTGATTCAGCGAACCGTGACGAGGATGGAGGTATGCATTGATTACGAGGAAGGCGAACGACCGCAAGGAAAGATCATTTCCGCTTTGCCCTTCATTGATCAAATGTTGAATGGGATTAGCGAGGACACCTCGCATTTTTTGTTTTCTTGGATGGGTATTCGGGATGCAATCGGTGCTAATGCACGAGGACCGAAGACCACCTTCGCATGCCCTATGGTACCTTTGCCTTGAAGGATGCCATTTGGGGTGTAATGCTCTTGCTACATTCCGAAGGTGTATGATGTCCAATGTTCTGGGAGACTTGGTTGAAGAAGTTGTAAAATTTTTATGGATGACTTCCCTTATATATGGATCCAGTTTTGATCGGTGTTTGAAGAACACAGAAAGCGATTAACTAGATGCGAGACGAAGCGGTAGCGAATTGGGAAAAGAAATGCCATTTATGAGTAGCGAGAGGTATTGTTCTTGGGCATAAAATTTCTACTCTTGAATTTGGAAGTAGACCGATCAAGGTATCCATTATCAAAACTCTTGCACTTACCACGGTAAAAGGAGTCGAAGCTTCTTGGGCGTGTTTGGATTTTATAGGAAGTCATCGGGGCTTCTCAAAATAGCGGACCCGGTATGCGGTGCGGAGAAGGGATCTGAGGTTTAATTTTGATGACTCTGTAGTGCTTTTGAAGAGATCGAATCAAATTGGTTCAAGCACTATAATGTTTGCACCGCTAATGGGATCGAGGATTTGAAATAATGTGTGATGCAGTTATTTTCAATGGGAGTCTGAGAGGCGAAAACGAAGGGAGAAAATGTCGAGGGACCATATCTCTTATCTTTAGTGAGACCTTGATGAAACCTGAAAATTACTCAACAACTAAAAGGAGATGCTAGCCATAGTATTTGCTTGTGAAAAATTCGACGTACATTTTGGGATCCGTGTTATCATTCATACGATCATGCGTGATGAAGTACGATGTCAAAGAAGGAGGAAGCTAAGCGAGATTGATAAGGTGGAGTCTTTGTTGTTGCGCGAGAGTTTGACTTGGAGATCAAGGATAAAAAGGGGTGTGGCTTGATGTGATAAGAGCGATGATCACTTGTCGAAATTAGAAAGAAGCCTGTTTGAAGAAGAGAAAAATAATATTGGCTGAGAGAACTTCCCGGATGAGCAAGCTGCATTTAAAAAGTTTCCTTCCAACTTCCATGGTATGCGTATTGTGGTATTTAGCTTGTGGAGAAGTAATTCACTTCATAATTCGACCTGGCTGGAAGGAAACTTCCGAGCCCGGCGGCGGGTATTATATTTAGGATGATCCCACATATTATTTAAAGAGAGTCTTGACATGATAATAGAAGATGTGTGCCCGAGAGAAGAAATGAGCAGGAAAAATTTCTGTGAATGAATGCCACGCATCACCATATGGGAGGTCATTTTCGAGAGAAGAGCATTCTGGGATACTCGATGGGTTTTATTATTGCTTATCTTGAGGAGATTGTCTTGAGTGGAATTGAAGGTATTTGTGATAGATGCGAAAAGATTGGAAGTACTCCAGTGAAATAGAAATACTTACAAGAAGTATAATGGTGGTGCGAATCTTTGATGTATAGGGGAATAGATTTTATGGGACCATTCCATAAATAATTTGGGACACAGCCCATCTGTGTGAGTTGATTATGTTTCAAATGGGTGGAAAGCGTGCTGTCTGAGGAATGATGCTAACACGATTGTGAGTTTCTTGCCGAAAAAAAATATTTTGGCGAATTTGGGGCACTTGGAGACTATCATTAGTGATGGGGGAAGCCATTTTGCAAACAAATATTTGCGAAAACTCATGAAACGGTATGGGATGTACGTAATAAGTCTAGCTTATCATCCCGAACCCGATGGGCCAGTAGAAATTTCAGCCCGAGGGGAGATTAAAGAATACTTGCCAGAAAAGGCTGAGCTGGCGAAGGATTGGTCTTCCGAAGCCCAGTGATGCACTTACGGGCTTACGGGGCGCATAGAAACTCCCGTTAGGTCTCCCCATATAGAATTGTTTTGGCAAACCATGTCACCTACCTGCAGAATTTGGAATCTGACGATGTGGGCCATCGAGTTGAACTTGGATTTTAAAGCTGCGAGGGAAGGGTGTTCCAATTGTCTGAATTGGAAGAGGAGTGAGGGAAATGAAGCCTATGATAATTCTAGAATCTCTACGAGGATAAGACGAGAAATGGCATGATCGAAGGATCACGAGGGGAAAGAGTTCGAAGCGGGGGAGACGGGTTCTCTTTGTTTGGCCCAGGCGAAATTGTTTCCGGGAAAGAGTTGAAATCCGTGAGTGGGCCCGCCTACCGGTGGTGCGAAATACGTTTGGAAGCGATAACGTGGGAGGCCCGTGCGGAGAAGAATTCAGGTCGATGAGACGAGGCGAAGCAGTATCGGGGAGGAAGGGATGGAAGAACTCAGACGAGGGTTATCTAAAGAAGAAGAACAGCAATGAGTCCAGTGGGACACAAGCGAGCCGGCGTGGGAGACGACCAGACTTTCAATTTCTAATTTTGAATTTTGACCCAGAATTCACTTTGATTTTTTCTCTAAGTTTTATTTTTATATGGTGACTCTTTGGAAATAAGTAATTAGGCGTAATCAAATCCTTTAAAGTAAATGTTTGAGTGCTTGTGCAAAAATGCGAGAAATGAGATAGAACAATTCGGGGAGCGACTCCCGACCAATTCACGAAGGAGATACGGGAAAAGGAAGCATTCTTTTCCCACATCACGAGATTTTGTGAAAATTTAATTGAATACATGTATGAACTACTGTGTGAAATTGATTTATTTAATGTTGAGGATTTGAGAGTTGATAAAGAATGAAAAAACCCTCTGTTCATTAAATATAAAGGCAAATACTGATTAGATCGCGATGAAGATTGATGTTGTGACTCAGTCAGTATTGAAGGAAGAAAAGACGAGTCGCGACGAGAGTAATTCCTCTAGAGGAGTTGTCGCGGCGTCATCTTACGTAGAGGAAATAATTGTTGTAAAAGTAGCGAGGAATGACTTGTCCCTAAAGTTGATTATGTCGTGACAAAAGAGAAATTTACATGTCTTCGCGACATCATTGTGATTGCAGGTTAAGGCGGTTAAAATTTTGCCCCTAATTTTAATGACTGACATATAATTTCAACTTTGCATTGAAGTCGCGACATGCGAATTTAATACAAAGCTTGATAAGTAGCCATGAAAACTTGATTGAATTAAGCGTGGAGAACTTCTTCCCACTTCCGCTCCTCTCTAGCAGATTAGTCCTCCTTCCTTCGATTCTCGATTCACGAAAACCACACAGCTCTCGGACTCTCAGGAAAACTTTCCTTAGTTTCAAATGGGAGCCATGAGCCTTGTCCTGACACGGGAGAGATCGTGGAGGAATATGTCTGACAGGAAGAAGAAAGAAATCAACGGGGAATAGTTGGAAGAGATGCCAGAAACACCCGAGGAGGTACCCATTGTTCCCGAAGAAAGAGCAGAGCGAGGAAAAAAAAGAGTAGAGAAAGAAGAAGTAGAAGATTTTTGTATCGAGAGGAAGCTTATTGGCGGAGCTTGTTATGCTGACAAGGGGGATTTCGTAGCGAGAGAATTCGAGAAACCCTATTGCCTTTGAGGAGATGATTGAACAAAGAGGTTGGGAAGCTTTCTGCGGCTCGTAGTAGGCTACTGAGCGGTGAAAAGATTTTTATTGAATGCGGTAGAGCGGGAAGAAATGACAACGCGTGTTCGTCGAGAGGAGTATGGGTACCATATGGAGCAGGCCGTTAATGAAGCCTATGGAATGGCGGGAATACAAGCATGGGTCCAAGTTAAGCTCTTGAAAACTGAATTTTGAAAAGGTTGCCAAAGGCTCAGCGACGGAGAAGAGAAAGCACAGCGAGACAAGGAAGGAGGACGGAACCACGAGGCAGGGAGATCTCTCGCGGGGAGGCTAAGGTATGGTTACATTTCTTGGCCTGTTTTGGTTCAACGAAGCATGTGTGCCGCAGTGTGAGAGAGAAGCGGGAAGCGATAATCTTTGTGTGCTATTACGAAGGGATCTGTGGCTCGATGTGGCGTAGTAATTGAAAATTCTATAATGAGGTACCGTGAAGGAAATAAGAGAGGGATGATCCACACCGCGACAAATACGCATTTTATGTTTAAGAAAGTGGGGTGAAGGGAGTGGGAGAAAGAGAGAAAGAAAGTCCTATGACATCACCTCTCCCTGCAGCCGGGGGAGTGAAGCGAGGACCCAAAAACCAAAATAAAGGGGGTGTTGATTAAAACCGGAGAGAAGCTCGGTGTTCTGCAAGGAGTGAGAGGGAGACTTTGGGGTTGGCGGCCGAGAAGAATCAGAAAATCCTCACGAAAATAATACTTCCACATTTGCAGGAGCGATGAAGGCGGGATGAAAGCCCCGCAGATTTCTCCGTCCCTTAGCTAGTTCTCCTCACCCATGCAACGAGAGCGTGAGAGCGAGGAGGAAGCTCGAGGGAGAACGAGAGCGATTCAATATGTGGGGCCCTTGGCCATCGAGAGAAGAAGATGGAAGAGCGAGGGGAGAAAAAGAGTGGAATGCGAAGCGAGAATTCGAGGGGAGGAGTTTATGAAAAGAGTTAAAAGAAGAGATCGCCGATGGGAAAGAAGAAGCTGAAAGAAGAGAAAGAACAAATGAAAGGGTTCTTCGACGGCAGGACTTGAAAGAAATGAAGGGAAAGAGATCGCGATCTTTTCACGAAACTCAGGCGAGTCATGAATCTTGCCCTTGTCCAGTTTGGGCGTGATTCTCGGCTCCCAACCGTCATGAAGAAAGGGCGGGGAACGGGAAGCGGAGGTGGGAGAGCAGGCCAAAAGGGGATTCAAATTTTTATACAAGTCTCTGAAAATATTTTGGTAAAAAATTTGGATGATAGAGCCCAGGCAAAGGATCTTTGAATCCCCTACGAGGGGCGAAGAATAGCTAGAAAATTTGGATTTGATTAACAAGCAATCTTTCAATTTTTGGAAAATAATGGCCGAAATGGAAAACCTGATGAATGGCTTGGGGAAGAGACAAGATGAGCTAAGCGAAGGTGATCTCTCGATAAAGGATCTTCATTAAAGATCGAGTTGAGAAGGAAACTAAGAAGAGAAAAAGGAAGAAAGAGAAATGAAATTCCACTCCATTCAATCATTTGAATACCACACAGACCTGGATCCCCCTAATATCTTTCTTTGCCTGCACCAAAAGAAAGAGATATACTTTTTCCCCAATGATCTCATTTACCTTCAATATCTGTGTATCCGACATTTGCGATTGAATCGAAATAAAATGATAAATTTGGGAAATGAATTGTTGTGTTATTTTGGTTTGTTAAATTTTATTGTTGCTTTGTGGTTGCATAGTTAAGGAAAATAAAAGTGGAATTAGTTAAAGAATAAAAAGCTGGCGAGATGTAATGAGATGAATTGAATAAGACGAGTTAGATTAGGAAATAAGTGAAATGTATAATAAAGGGCGAATGAATAGAGTTTGATTTGAAACCTGAGAAGTGCATAAGTGACTAAAAGTCCTAATGATAAGTCGTAATAGTGGAAGGTAATACAATAGAAGGAGCAAGACATATTTTTGAGTTTGTGAAATGCAGCAGTAAGTCGAGGAACATTGAATATCAAGAGTGATTAAGTACTCATCAACAAAAATGAGTCAATACATTGACTCCCTTATTGTTAGTCCACTGACTATTTAATCGAATTCTAGAATTTGTTAGATTGTTAGTTGAGCGAAATCCTAGGTAATCTATTGACGAGAGATGATACATGCCATTCTTGGATAGTTTGAGCCATTAGCCACATCCTTATTCATATCTTGTCGTATACCTTAGTTAAATAAATTGAGGCAGAGCAGCCTATTTTTCAAAAATAGCGAGAATGGAAACCCCGACCAATCTAAAAAAAAAAAAAAAAATCAATCCTTCGGTAAAACAGATGATTACCGGGAATTGAGGGAAGAAGATGAAGTTTGGGAAGTATATGTTTTGAGGAATTCAAGGGATGAAAGAAAAAGTAAGGAAACTTGAGAGAAAATCACGATAGAAAGAAAACATAGGGATAAGTTTTATCTTGTAACTCTCTTGAACAATTAAGTAAGTTCTTAGGGTGTTTCAACACCTAGTACCTAATGCCATGGTATGGGAGCTAGTAACGAAGTTCGCTAAGAGTGTTAGAAAGCTAAAAAGGTAAAACATTGCCCAGCTCACTGAATGGTGACAAATGAGGAAATTTCCCCGAGTTGAGTTGCAAGTGAAATAGGGGGCATACGGGTTAATTGAGCTTGATCAAAGAAGATGTTCCAAACATGAAGTTTAGGGGTATTAAAGAAACTCTGAAGGAAATGGCGAGAGAAGAGGAGAGAAAAGGTTCGAGGGTAATCTTAACCTAAAAAGGAATTCCTTCCATCTTTACCCGTACCCAGGCTTAACAATATAAGCCCAAAAGACCTGATTGATCTTGAAGGCTAAAATCACCTACATTAGTGGAGATCAATATGAAAAACAAACCTATGGAATTTGGAAATATGGAAACAATCAAAACTATGAATGACTTTAGGGAGTTAAATGACTGATATAGTAGAAGATGAGAAAGGAAATAATCTATTATTCAACGGGATCTAATGATTATGTGGTTTGTAAAAAAGGCAATTTCCAACGGCTTAGTTTTGTATACTATAAAGATCGAAAGCAACCTTGAGCTGGACTTGAAGTTAGATGTCACGAGAAAACAATTCATTCTTGTATTTTATTTCAGCTGAAAATTATTGCCTCTTTGCGAGCGAGCAAAAATGTCCCTTTTGTTTGAGAGACCGAGCAATTCTTTATTTCCTTTAGCCAGGGACCAGAGCGAAACTTTAAGTTTAAGGGGAGTTTGATGGCTTAAAAGTCATCTATTTTTAATCCATTTTTCTATTTTAGTTTTCATCCAGAAAGGAATAGTAATATGCGAATTATGAAGAAACTCTGATTTGTTATTAGCGGGGAGTGTGAAAGAAAGAAGAAAACGATAGAAAAATGACAATCGGTGGAATAAAAATAAAATGGCGAGCGAAATATGGCTTGTTTGGGTAACTAATGTTGCGGTTTTGGGCTTCCATTGTCGATTATCGCGGTCGCGACAAGCATTCTGATATGGCTTGAAGACTAACGAGACTTAGAAATGATGTCGCGGCGAGAAGATCGATGTCGGCGGTGACAAGGGATGGAGTCGTGCGAGAAGCCTGCTGTATTTATGGCGAGGTTTGAAAAGATGAAACTTATGTGATTTAACCTGTAGTCGCGATAGAGGGCTGACGTCGCGACACCAAAAGCAACCGGTGTAAGGCTGCGAGGCCGTATCGATGTCGCGGCGAAATTCGGAGTCGCGACATGAGACTTGCTCGGCTGAAGGCTGCGAGGGCTTAAGCTGATGTCGCGGCGAAGATTGAGGTCGCGGCGTAGAACTGGCTGATTGAAGGCTGCGAGAGACTTAAGGCGATGTCGCGACGAGAGATCGATGTCGCGACATAAAGATACAGTTCCGCGATTCTGAGTTCCTAAAGTTGATGTGTGCGACGAGAGATTGATGTCGACAAAGAGATTGATAATCGCGACATCGGGGAACCATCGGTGGAAAGCGAGAAGCATTAGGCTGGCGCTTTGTCGCGACAAGGGATTGAGGTCGCGACATCAAGAACACCAGCTGAAACCTCGGAGGTAAGACGATTAAGGTCGAACATCGCGGGAACACCGGTTGAAGCCTCCGAGGAGACTAAAGTTGATGTCGCGACAAGAGATCGATGTCAGCGACACTAAGGCGCGACCAATTGGCTATGAGCCATAAAGTGATGTCAGCGACGAGGATTGATGTCGCGAACATTAATCATCGGTTGGAAGGGTTTGCGGGCATGAGGCGATGTCGCGACAGATGATGGCGACATCGAGCGAACAGTTAAGCACAGTGGAACCGCCGGCGATAATCGCGACAAAAAGATTGGCGTCGCGACATCGAGAAACTTTCATCATTTAAGGTTCGCGAGAAAATAAGGTGATAATCGCGACATTGATTCCTTATCGCGACGTAAGGTGCTTCTGAAAACAAAGGAATATCATGACTGTAACAAATCTTTGCAAAGTGCCAAACTAGCGATATCGCGACAAGGGCGTCGGTCGCGACACGAGCAGTAACATGGGCCGGTCCATTTGGAAATCCCTGAGCGCATTGGAAGTGGAAATTTTCAAAACCACTATAAATCTGTTCTTTACCCGATAAGCGTCTTGGCGACGAAGAAAGAGAGATACGGGTTGCTAAAGGCTCTTGTATTTTTGTTTTTCTTTTCTTTCTTTTAACTTTTGTTTTACGTTTTTCTTCCCGTTTTATTTTTAGATTAGATTAGTTTGTAGTCGTTAATTTGGTTGACGTTAGTTGTGAAGTTGAGGCGAATGCGGATGTTTATTTCTTAAAATTGCATTACGATTGTTTGAATTCCAAACAAATTTTTGGATTTCGAACACCCGGTTCGGAATTCTATTAGGTTTCTTGATCGGTAAACCCGTTGTATGGTATATCGGTAATTTGAAACCCGGAGGCTTCCATTGAATTGGCGTTATAGTCGAAATAATCTTTCTGAGTATTATTTCATTCATGCGGCGAACTTGCGGATGTTAAAATCGACTTCTTTGGTTTTAACGTGTTCTTGGAGATTGATCCGTTAGTCTTGTACCCATGCGAGGTTGTTTCGGCTCTGATTTCCCGGGAGGCCCTGGGTGACACGGAAGAAGGCATTTACAGATGAAGAAACAATTTGAGGAAGGTATTTGAACGATATCGGCGATCTAATATCTTTGCTCAGCATATTTAAAATCAATACATCCTCTTCTGGCTTGTAGCAGGGAATGAGTTGAGTGATTATAAATTTAAGTGAAGCGGAGGGTTCACCTCAGTCGAATAGTGAATTCAATCCGAGTGTTAGCGAAGGATCTAACGAGGGAAAGAGTAAGGCTATTCTAATTTTGAGGGGTGAGAACGGTATAGTCTGCGACCTCGTGATGACTGCTTGAAGGAGCTCGAGGTGTGCGTCCATGTTGTGGGTATGAAGTATTGAAAAAGAAAAATACCCGAGCAGTAGCTAGTTTTAAAAGTAGTTATTTCACCCCTGTGTTCGAGAGAGCTTGAGTTGGAGTGAGATGATGAGCGTGTGGTATGGAGAATCCAGTCACACTATATTTAATCCCTTGGACTAGTTTTTAAAGATGCGTAGTTGAGAAAACGAATGCGTGCGTTTGTAGGAATTGATTCTTCACAATAGCTGATTATTCAATGTTTTATTTAGAGTTAATTGTTAAATCTAAATTTGTTATTTTGATATTTCAATATTCAATTCATTTATTGTTGATCATTTTCTTCACGTTATTCATTTCAAGCTTTGAAAGCTAATATCATTATCGTATTACCATCCAAATAGCATGGAGCTTAAGTAGTTGGGGTAGTTGATTGAAAAATTCTTGAGATCTGCAGCAGGATCGATATACAGACTTAAATCCATTTTATTACCCAATGAGCACATTGCACTTGCCAGGTATCTGGGATCAAAACCGCACGAAAATGGTTTACTCTTACAAAAATGTTTTAATCAAGTGATAGCAAGAAACTCACACTTTCGAGTTTAATGGTTTATTTGCAGGGGATTAGATAATAATCTTTTGGTAATTGTGTTACTACACTTGTCACGTGTGTTTTTGGTCCGGTCGACTAATGGTTACTAGGTTCCACGGATATATTGTTAATGTCTTTGAAGGTTTGGAAAGAGGGCAGATAGTAAAATGGAAATCGCGATAAAGCTTAAGACCACGACCTTTTAAATGGAGAATCAGGGTAGAAACTAACTAAAAGCAAATAATTTGAAGAAGCTACACCTCTTGAAGGGCTCATTGGATCTTTGATGACTGAAGTAGCAAAAGCAAAAAAAAAGCAGATGAAACGAAAAGAAGATCATTGCACTGAGGCGAAGGAGAGAAATGAAAAAAAATGAGTGAGAGAAGATCTTTGGAGTGGCATTACTTTCTGTTACAGGAAGGTCCTGATAAGAGAAGCATCGAGAAGAAGGACCATTAAAGGAAAGAAAGAAATACGAGAAGGAGAAAAAGATGACACTCCAAACTAGGGGCCTCCCGAAGCTGGGGGCTGAGACCCTCTTCGAGCTTGTGGCACGGAGTACAGTGGGGTAAAGCACGACGGCGCAGACGGGACGAGTTTGCTTCGCTGTTTTAGAAGGGACGGGGGTTGCGGGCTTCATTTACTTGGGGCCGACCAATTTCTTTGATCCGAGTTGGCTCGGCGGCCCGAGGAAGCCACTCCCGTAGTCCGTTTAGAAGCCCACCATAAGCCAGCTATGGCTCACCCAGGCTTTGCTACAGGAGGCCGCCCGTAGACTCAGTAAAAACCCACGAGCTGCCCTGGGCGATCCTTAAGCCAACCTTTGGAAGAGCATACTTTAGTAGGCTCACCCTCACATTCTGTGTTATTGTTGTAAATAAAATTTTATGTGTATATTTGTAACATGTATTTTGTTGAAAGTTTATTATATAAGTAAATATATATGCAAATTTAGTTGATGCATTAAATTTTAAGCAAGAGGAAGGGGGTTAAAATTTAAAAAATTATGGTTTTAATTATTAGGCACAGTAGAGCTTTGCTCGCCGTGGGCCATCGGGGCAGCCATCCTGGGCCGGGTTGGGCGTTGCCCTTGTTCCTTGAACCTTGTCGCCGTCTGGGCTCGTGGGCCCCGCCTCCACGGAGCCGCGACTCGCCTCCTGGGCCGACGAGCCCAGCCTCCCCCAGGCGAAGCCCAGGCCCACCACCTTGGGCCCTCTGGGGGTAGCCTAGTGCCAAGGCTCCTTAGTGGGGTTGGGCGGTGGGCCTTAAAGATACAAGGTGCGGCGACCTTGGTCGATGGGCTATAGGCCGCTCGAACGAGGGCGCGGGCTCATTTGTCAGGCCGCTTGGGCACATTTGGAGACCCCTCCCTCAGAACTATTTTTTGAGTGGTGTTTCAGATTAGCAGAAATGAAATTGTCACCATTGAGCAAGAAGCGCTTCCATAGTGCCAAGCGGGGTCCTGTATGGTTTTATTTTCATTTTGAATATTATATCAACCTACGATACGGACGGAGCTTGGAGCTTTTGAGGTGATGAAGGGAACTAACGGGCGCTGATGAAACTTCTTTGAAGTAATATGTGTGTATATTTCTTTGAAGCCATTCAATAATTCACACTATAAGAAATATTATATGAAAGCAGAGAGAATGAAAAATAAATAAATAAAAGAAAACACAAAATATATAATGGTGATTTTATTTTCTTTTTCAAAGTTTCCTTTATGAAACGAGCACAAAATAAATAACAATCTTAATAATAATTATCCTTAAAATTTTTTCTTTCCTCGTTACTTTTCACGGAAGCAAACACGACCTTAAAAAGACATTAGCGAGCGTATAAGTTCATTGCAAAAGCAGAACCGAGTTTAAGGTCAAGAGCATATTCATATCCAGCTATCGACAAGAAGGTCAGTACAATGACACGAACCGACGCGGAGAATTATCTTCTATATGGGCGGTGAGAATCGTGGAGAACTAATCACTCTTATGAGAACGATTTAACGTACCTTACGCACTGAGCATATGGGGCATTATAGAGGATCGAACACTTGAAGCGATGGAAACGAAAATAATAGCTTATAGCGATCCCAGCGGTTCTCTGTGGCAAGCAATGAGGTTGGGATCCCCGATTTAATATCACCGGGTATTTAGTGAGACCACCTTGGTAGATGCGATTATTTTACGTTGGGAACAACCATGGGATGAGCGGATCGAGAATCTTGGCGTCAGTATTTAAGTGGTGGAGCATTCAGGAATATATATTATTATATAATTATTTTTAAACTAAAAAGTATAACTCCAGCTAGAACAATTTATGATTATGCTTACCTTTTTTTCGAAGCTCGCTCCTTGCCATCGAGCTTTGTATTTGAATTAAACAAGCCTAAATCAAAAGTAGATGAAAATAAAGGGTAGAAAAAAAACCAAGTGTGATAAATTTTGTATCTCAAAGAGAGGGAAATAAGATTCTAATTTAGTGTTTAATTATAAAGGAAGCATTACTTGATGGATAAATTATAAAGAGATAATTGATACATGCAGAACACTAATTCACTATAAGAAAAAGATAATTATTGACATATATTATCTTGACTTATGCAAATGTAATAAATAATGTTCATTAAGTGTGCAATTATGACATATACAAACTTCTTTTCACGATAATGACATACTTGCTTGAAATTCTTCCATGACTTTTTTGGCAATTATGCACTTAGATAAAAAAATAGTAACTCGGTCCTTAGGGCCTCAAAACCTAGGACCCTCTCCCCAACAGCGCAAATGTCTCTTGTTGAGCAGTTGAGGATCTACCATTTGAACTTGGCGTGATGGCCACATAATTTTGATGTGTCAATGTAATTAAATAAAAATAATAATATTTATATTTTCTTGTTATGTAAATCTAATTTACTTCTTTAGTAAGAATTATGAAATATGAAATAATTTACTTAAATTACTAAATCTAATTAGATGACACACATTTTATAAGTAATAGTATGTTTATATGTTTTATAATTTTTTAAATGAAATATTAGTAAAATGAAAAATAGTTTTTAAATGTTTATATTAATATAGGGAATAAAAATAGTTTTTAGATGTTTATAAAATAGGTTTTAAAATTTTATACATTGGGTTTTTTTTAAATATGAATATAAATCTAATCGATCAAAATAAATTATTTTTAATTTTCTACTAATAAAATTAATTTTTTTATTATTACATCGCTGTGATTAATATCTTAGACACGAAATAAACATGAAGAGCAGATGGAAGTAATATCTTTATCGGGTTCTATATTTACATAATATCGATTGTTTATTGAGTAGCGGCCATTATTCCATACCTTTGTTGCAGTTAGGACCCGACTAATTGGGATAATGAAGCTAACTTTTTTCTTTTCTTTTCTTTTTTCCCTTTCTTTCACGATAGAAGACCTAAAGCCTTTTCTTTGGTTATGAGCAACTCTGTTGAGGAAACGATGGTGAAGAGCAATCTTGGAGCGGCGTGCGGTGGCGGCCAGAAAATCTCGCGACACTCTGAGACCCTTCCTTCTAAGAAATTCCTCAAACTAGAGTGCCTGTTCCCTTTCCTCTCATCCTTCGTGCCCTTTCTCTTCCATTGAAAATTCTCCAAAAATATTCGGGAACAAGCAAAATTTCTCCCTAATATTTGAATATTTTCTCCAAAAATCCATACTTGGAGTGGAATTGTAAGGTGAAAGGATTTCTCCCATTTTCTAATTTTAATTAAAATTTGAGTGAGGTTTATTGAAATTTGCAAGATTTCTCTTGTTAGATTTCTAAGCTAAATTTCATTTCCATGGCCCCAGCTATGAAACCTGAGAAATTTAGGCGAATTTCTAGAATTTCGCCTTGCATCCATGAACATTACACTTGTTGTTTGAGTCACTGATTTGGGTAGATAACTTTTGCATAAAGAACATAAGTTAGGGGTTTTGGTGTCTTTATATTCTTGAGAAATTTGATCTACAGATTTGTGTTTAAGTCGAGAATTAGGGCTTTGAATGCCCACTAAAAATTTATAGAGTTTTAATATTTATTCGGGAGCGGAGTAGTATGGCTTTATTCAAATATCAAAAGATGATGAGCGACCCATTCAGGACTTGGAGATTTGAAGTGGGAGATTGCTTTTGGCGGAAAGTATTAGAAGTGCTATTTTCTTATTAACATTATGGTCAAATTTCTTTTTTCTTTTTAGCATTAACTCTGTGCATATCATTTTAATATGTGTCTATGTCCATTTTTATGAAATTACCTATCTTAAAAGAAAAAAGAAAAAAAAATCAATTTGGTTAAAAATGTTGTATAGTTGAATACGCTTCCTTTAAAATTCGTATTTTACTTTTTTATTAATCGTTGGATCTATTTGTTTTTAGGAAATAATGAAATTTCTTTTTTGTGTATTGATATAACACGGAAAAATATTGGCATCCTCTTCGTAGTCTAATCAATATCTATTAGATTTCTAATTTTTATTATCAAAATTTCCTCTTATTTGATTTTGATTCTTGGACTAGATGTCTTTGCCATAGACATTTCTTAAAACATTTATATAATTGCACACTTTTATTCCATACTTTGTCCTAGCAATATTAGTAAGAACCTTGGAATGATGGGCACTTTTGTTTTATTTCCGTTGAGTACCCGGAATTTTAACCCGACTATTGTTGAAAAAGATTACGTAGTTTTCCATAACGTATTTCTGAGAATAGTTACGATATAGATAAAGCATATGGCTTGAATTACCTTAGTGTTTCAATTTTCTCATTTTTAGCTTACCTCTTGCAGCTACATTTAATTGTCCTAGATGCTTGTTCAACCATGCATAATGAATGATTTCTTGGTATCATACTTATCACAATAAAGAAGGATTACTTCTATGATTATATTTTTTTCTCTTATTCATTTATAATAAGTTGTCCATTTGTAGTTTTATTGCATAATTTATTTTAGCAATATGACAACATTTATAACTTGGGGGAGAAGACAAAGTATTCTATAATTGTTGGGCTTTTGGTGGGAACTCTTTGTAGGTACATTTAGAGGTGGGATAATGGGCCTGGCCCACTTGAGCCCATATATTTTGAGGGAATGCCTAAGAAAATGGTGACCCCGAATAGAGGCTGGGCTTATTGGCACGGCATGTGACCCTTTTCTTTTTAATAACTACATATTATTTTCCAATTCCATTGAGAATATTAGTTTTTGATTACGAAAAAAAATATAAATTAGTTGTTTATAGAAAAGAATAGTTATTGAATAATTATTTTTAATAAAATAAAATAATATTAGAATGAAAAATAATTTAAAATAAAATAAAATATATAAATATAACTATAATAATTTATTTTATATAATCTTTTAAGAACATAAAACTAAGCCCAAAAGTATTTCAAAAACTTTATTTCTGATATATAAAATTTGAAAATTTGTTATTTATTATTATTTTAATTTTTAATGTGATTATTTTTGTTTGTATAGGTTTATTTTGGCATGATGAAAGTTTTTGTACTTATAGATTTCTTTCAACCAATATTTAATTAATATCATTTATTTATGTATTTTTTATTACGGGTTTCGAGGATAGTAAAGGCTCGAATCTTTTCCATGGTGACATTTCAACATGTATATGTATTGAGTTATTAATATTTTGGTTGTGTAGTTATTTTTGGTAAGATAAAAAGTTTGTGTACTTACTAAGGTTTCCATTAGATGGATTTAATCTTGAACCCGATAATTAGTTAATATTTACTTATTTTATTTGGTACAAGTTTCGGGATGGTGAAATACTCGAGATGGTTTTTGCTAAGAGATTTCAAGATTACGTACATCTTGAATATTAATATTTTATCGTACGAGTTGTTGTTTTGGTAAGATGATACATATAGTTATTGAGGGAATAATTAGATGAATTTCATCTTGAATTGATAATTAGTTGAGTATTATTTCTTTGTATTAATTTAGTATAGGTTTCAACTAATTAGAAAGACTTCATGGTTTTGCAAAGAGATCATTGAAGATGTATATACATCTGGTTTATTAATATTTTGGTTGTATAATTGTTATTTTGGTAAGATTAAAGTTTGTGTAGTTCTTAAAGTTTCATTACATGGGTTTCATCTTATACCAATAATTAGTTAATATCAATTTTTTTATTTCCTTATTTTATTTGGTATAGGTATCCCGATTCAATGAAAGACTAAAGATGGTATTTTTTTACAAAGATTTCAAGATGTATATCACGAATGTGTTACTAATATTTTTTGGTTGTCACCGGTTGGTATTTGGTAAGATTAAAGTTTGTGTAGTTACTAAGATTTTATTACATGGATTTCATCTTCAACAATAATTAATTAGTGTCATTTGTTTATTTATTTTTGGATAAGTGAGTTAGTGAAAAGACTCAAGGTGGTTTTTGCACATAGAGACATTTAAAGATGTATATATACATACATATGGAGTTATTAATATTTTAGTTTATATAATTTATCTATTGGTTCTATGAGTTTTTTATTTTGATGTTTGTATTATAAAGATAGAACTTGATTTACACATTATCTTTTGGTATCTTTTATTCTAAGTAAAGGATTGTTTTGCTTCTCTTTTGAATATATTATTTTGTTTTGTATATTGAAAGGGAGGACAACTTAGATTCAAAATTAACCTGATATATGTACATGTGTTTTTAATAGCTACATGACATATTTATATGGTGCATTGTGGTTAACAAGATAAAGTCTTAGTTATGAAAACAATGTATATTTTGTAATAAGTGTTTAAATTAAGCATCAATTTTCAATATGCTAACAAATTATTTTGCATCATACTTCTTCATTGCAACATTAAAAACTTATTTTTAAATTTTTCAAAGGCTATCACGGCATATGCTTCTAATTCCAATTTAAAATCTATGGTGGAAGATCCTTACCTTGACATATTTTTAAAGAAACCATGATTTATTTGAAAACAAACCTTGACATATTATGAGTGGTAGAGAGAAGTTATATTGATTAATAGAAAAACACATTCATTAACACATATGTCGAGGTTCAGCGTACACCTACACTTGATAACTACTTGATAGATGATATATAAGACTAGGAAGTTATGATGACATATAACACACATGCGATGACAGTTAATGCTTAGTTAAGATATGTCTTTTCTTATAGTGAATTCTGAGGGAGGAATGTGTGAGATCTTGTTTCTTCCTTGGATCATTTAGTGACAATTACATAAATGAAAATGCCACTTCTTTCCCCGATCTAAAGTTCTTCTTATTTTTGGTAGAGATTAGAAGTCGTTTTTTCTAGTAGATATCCCTTTTATGTTTTTTCTTAGCGCTTGTTAACTTCCATTTACTTGCCATTTATATTCAAAAAATAAGTTGGGTCATGGATCATGGGTCATGGACCCATTTTTGGGCGATTGACTCTAAGGCATCGACATCTCCCGCCATGCGAAATGGGATCCATGGTCTCTTATTATCATATAAAGAGAACATCATCTCTTATACTCTCTGAATTCATACAGAAAAGTAGATCGTGTGTGAGCCGACATATGAGCTCTTTCTTCATGCATACATTGGGAATATCACGAACTCTCCTTGAACAAAGATCATGGGTAGACTTAAGTATGCGTGCCACTGAATCCATTTTATCACGTTCAAATTTCAAACGATCACCGATGCTTATATATCATATATTGTATTCACAAATTATAGACATACATAATTGGTATGCGGAATGATCTGAGCAAAATGTGATACGTTTAATGATCTTCCTCTTTTCTTAAATCTCTTAACTTTAATTTAATTTGCTTTTCCAGTAGTGCCCAGTTAAATGAATCTCGTGATCCCTTTGGTAACTTACTCACAAAGTAGCAAGTATTAAATTAAGTCTTAAGAATACCAGAATAGAGTCGTAAGGGTATAAATATAAGGCTCTTATTCCTTAAAGGTCTCGCACATCAAGGCGAGATCTGAGTTTTGATTACTATGTTAGTGTAATTTTGCACACATGGTATGAAACACGTGCTACGGTATTTTCTCCTTTCCCGTGGGTGTATGTCTTTATGTAATGTCTGTCACGGATAATGGTTCGGACATTCTTAATGTAACTTGAGTTATCTTGTCTACTTCTTTCATGTTCATTAGAACTCAAATCGCGACATGGACGGATAAGAGTAAAATATTTTTGTATTAATTCACTTGCAATCTTTAATAAAGATCTCATCTTGTTTGTTAACAGGCGACATTCATATTTTAAGCTTGGCTCTCGATTAGCACTTAGATAATAAACTAAAATTGTCTCATCTCTCATCGGCTCCCACTTCAAAGATTAATGAGGCGTGCAGTATTGAGAGGGCTAATCTCTTTATACGTTCGACATACTTTCAATAAATGAGAGTGTATTTACGAAAATAAACACTCACATATATGTGTAGGCTTATAACAAACATATTTATTATTTGAACGTGTCTGACATGAACATTGTTGAAACATTACAATAAGTATATCATATTCTACACAGCGATCCTTGAGATTTCACATGCTTTATCGTCTATATCTCGAGGAATCGGTTTGTCGGGATCTACCCAAACCATTTCAGCGTGAGGATATACTTCATGTTCACCTTCTTGTGCAACCATGTCTTTACAAAGTTAGCATACTTTTATATCTATGTGTTTGGTTTGCTATGATACTTAGGGTCCTTTAATGGCAATGCTATTGTTTGGCAGTATCACAGTTCAAGCAAAAGGCCGAATCGGCACTTTTAGCATTTACACCCAGTGATCCAAAAAAAACTTTGAGCCCTGATGCTTCAGTATGCTGCGTAGAAAAAGCTCTGAGTGTAGCTTCCATTGTGGACAGGTATGCGGGATTGTACTACTCCATTGATATAGCGCCATTGTTGAGTAAGAAGATGTACTGAGGTAGACTTTACTCTCATCTAAGTCTCTCCCAGTGACATCGAGTTTAGCCTTTGATTGCGGATGTTTCATGGTAACACAATGAATAAGTAGGTTCCTTTTAGATGCCTTAGTATCCTTTGCGCGCTTTCAATATGCGGTCTGGGTTGGATTGATATCGGCTTACCATGCGGCAATAAGCAAATATCGGGTCTTGTACACATCATGGCATACATCGAACTTCAATTTGCACTTGTATAGGGAACTTTCCTTATATACTCTTCTTCTTGTGGAGTTTTAGGACACATTTTTCGGCTAAGACCTTCACCTTTAGCGTAGGGTATGAATGGGTTTGGAATCTGCGCATTTGGAATCGTTCGAGGATCTTATTGATGTGCAGCTCTTTGTGGCGAGAGACAATAATTTCTTTGACGATCTGCGGATATCTTAACTCGAGAATATAGCGACTTCACCATATTTTCATCTGGTGGATGATAACCATCATTTAAAGTTCATTTACATACTCACTTTACTATTACAGCTATAAGTATATCATCAACATATAATGACATAATTATAAACTTGTCCTTGGATCTTTTATATATACCCTGATGATCTTCGTTAATCATAATAAAACCATTTAATATGATGAAGTATTATGGAAAGCGAATATACCATTGTCTTGAAAGGCTGCTTTAGGCCATATGGACTTAGTCTACGAGGAAACTTTATTTTCTTGGCAGCCGTTAACAAAACCTATGAGGTAATTGCATGTAGATTTCCTCTTCTAAATCATAGTTTAGAAATGCGTCTTTACATCCATTTGATGTAATTCAAGATCCCTTTTGCTCTGATAGCTAGTATCAAGCGGGTGAGGTGAATCTCTGACGAGGAGAAAAGGATTTCCTCATAATCTATTCCTTCTGTTTATTGGTAGCCAGCCTTTGCATGCTAGACTAGCCTTATCATTTATCAATTGTGCCATCGACCTTACACTTTGGTACGAGGAGCTTGTTTATTCGATGGCCATATCCCTTTCGGAAGATCAACGAGTTCCCAACAGTTTGATCTTATAGACTCATTTGCTTCCTCCGTGCGTTTGTCGATTTTCCTTGCTCCGAGGGGGCGAGAGGGCCTCACGTGACGTTCGCTTAGCTCATCTTCATCTTGTGTAATGGCTCTGAGAGCTTCACACTCGATGTCCAGCTTGACGACGAGGAATGCCTTGTCTACGGCTAAGTCGCGATTTAGGTTGGAAGAAACGGTCCTCTATTATCCTCAAATTGCTCCCACTTGGACCAGGATCATTAAGTGTTTGAGTACTCCCATTTGGATTACTTCTATTTTGATCAAGATCATTATCATTCGCACTTGGAGTTGGAAACATATTTCCTAAAATGCTCCCATTCGAATGAAGTGAGTCTTGATCACGAAATCCATCTGAAATACCGTAGAAAACGAGTCTTTATTAATATCACCACTTGTTGAGGAAAATCATTCTCTAAGAATGTGACATCGTGATTAAGTGCGACGAGAATCCCACTATTGTGTTCACTATAAACACATACCCTTTCGAATGTTAGGTATCTTATAAAGATACATTTCTTTCCCAGGCGCTTAGTTTACCATGTGGGTGCGATGTGATAAGAACATGGGCCGCATCCCAGTCTTAAAACACTTGGGTCGGGTTTTACGTTTGTCCGTAACTCATATTGAGTAGTGGGAGGCCGACTTGCTAGGCACACGGTTAAGGATAATGTGGCGGAGTTAATAGTGCATCACCCAGTGATTGGCAAATTTGCACGTACCGTCGTAGACCTAACCATTTCAAGGGCGTTACATTTCTTCTTCAGTAACACCATTTGTTGTGGAGTCCTTGGAATAGTCAACTGATGTTGAATTCCTTTTTCATCACATATTTGTCTAAAGCGATCGGATAAATATTCCACGACCTCGATCGGTTAAGTAATGCGCTTTGAATTTTTCTATCTAATTGATTCTGGCCACGAGCTGCATATAGCTTTAAGGCGACTTATTGCCTCGATTTATGATTTATCAAATAAAACCCGATACCAGCGAAGTATAATCATCGGTAAATGTGATGAAATAATAAGCCCGTGCCTTGCTCACGTTCATTGGACCACATATGTCGAAATGGACGATTCTGAGGAAGTGCTCTGGTTCCTTTACCAAATGGTTTTACGGTAGCTTTACACCCGACCCGAGGCCGGTACTCTGATGCTGAGATCTCTTTGTCATAATTAGGCGGTAGCCCTTGTTTAAGTAAGCTATCTATTCGATTTTGACCAGGCAATATGGCCAAGTCGGGGCATGCCCGTAAATTCACATCGACTCGAATTATGTGAAGACGTTATCATAGAATAACTGAGTGCATTCATAATATCGGTATCCATGACAATAAAACCATTCAATACATAACGGATCCATAATGAGTAGTTTAGAGGCAAATTCAATATTGTTCTTAACAAGATACATATTAAAAGCAAAGTTTTAACGAGGCTTGACAACTTGAAATTAAATTTCGGCAAATCTGTGAACATAGAAACATCATGCGATAGTAAAAGTTCGCCGCCTCATGAGAACTAACTTGCATGTGCCTATTCAACGAAGCGCAAATGTTGCATTGTTTCCCACATAGATCCACTTTTCTCCATGTGGTGATGTGAAATTCCACGAAGGTCTCTCTCTATCCTTATTCCATTAATTAAGATTACTTACAGTCTATAATCCACGAGGATATGTATCTGTTAGAAAAACACTTATAACTAGCTACATGAGAGTTCACTAGCACAGTATGACGAATACCTTCTTGGGTTCGAGACGTCTCGTGCAAAATGCCTTTGGTATTACAATTGAAGAAGCACTTGATCTTAGCCATGTTTTAATTCTTGAAAGAACGTTTTCCTTTCCTGTGTTGGTCATTACCATGTTTCTTGTTGAAATGAGCTTTCTTAGCATTTTTGTCTTGGAACCTACCTTGATACTTTGGCGTGAGGTCCCCACCACAGAGGGTACTGTGAGGTGGAGCCCATTGTCACCCAGGGTCCTTAGATGGTTTCTCTCCTCACTCACTTTAGGATATCCCGCGCTCAGGGGTTCCTTTTGCCTCCGCGAGATTCGAACCGTCTTGAGCTTAAGGTCCCTTGAGGGCATCCTTCGCGCCAAGCAGGCTAGTAGCTCGGTTGGTATGAGATCACTAGAGACATCTGGTGAGGGTTCGGGCCTCCTTTGCGGGCTTCTGTGGCAGTGCCGAGTGATGAATGTGACTCTTGCCGAATGCATGCGACCTAAGCAGCCTTTTGTTGTGAGAGTCCCCCACCACGCGGGTAGGCCGAGGGTGGGGACCTCACACTCTTTCACCCATAGCTTTTCTTGAGGCTAGATTCGGCCCATTATACACATTTTGTATTAAGTTTGGAATATTGATTCTTTCTTCTTCTAGCTCGAGATGGTGCACCACATCATCCAGTGTTCGGATATTTTCATTGTGGGTCAAATGCATCTTCATATGCTCCACAGGCCCGACGGAGCGGAGTACATCTTGGACTTGTTGCTTTCGTCGGTCGATACGTGACGGTATGCCCCCCAACTCCTGAATCATATTTGACATCTCACGTAAATGCTTTTTCATTGTATGATCTGATTTCTTTTTGTAGGTGTCAAATTTGATCGTGAGTGATCTCGGTTTGATTCGCGATGTAGCGCGAGCTTATTCTTTAAAAGCGGACCACATGCCCGTTGCCCAGTACGTAACACGAGATTCTGCATGATATCCATTTTCCATGCTGTGAGCAACGATTATCTGGTGAGAATTTCTTTCGATTCAAGGGATTCATAAAGCCTCCGGAGTCCACTTTTATGTTGGGTAAAGTATTTATTCACCGCCTCGAGGCTCATCGACCTGATATTGGTACCTCGAAGCTTAACTGCTCTTCCGGCACATATTATATCTTCGTACTCCCAATCTCATAATTATCACACCCGCATTTAGCTTTTCACCTTTGTTAAGCTCGATGATAATGTTTTGATCTGAGAAGACATTATGTTCTTAGAAACACGAGTTCTACGATAGGAGCATTAATTGCAAAGTATTAATGTTTCATCCATACATATATCTGCTAGTCTCTGATGCTTATAGAAATAGCTCACATGTAGGTTTAGAATCAAAAGGTCACTACGTTTCCAATCATCCTCTAAATCCCTAATGTGAGACTATCACTAAAGTCGATTAATTAGGTAAAGGTATACGAGAACAGAAATTATCAAAAAACATCATATTCAAAGTACCACAATTATCCATAAATTGATATAAATCATAAATATTGAGAAACAAAACTCAAATTAGCTAGAAATAAATTGAATATTTATGTATATATATATATATAAAATATCGAGTAACCACGAGGTAATGAAATATTAGGCATCATAATATTTCTGAAACGTGCGAACTTAGCGGAGGTGAGCTAATGAAGGTATTCTTTGGCTCTGCAGGAAACTTAATCTTGGAGGAGCTTATTCTTTCTACCCCGGGGAAGATTATGAGTAATTTTAAGGGTAGTAATTTAAGAATATCTAAGTTGCATTATTTAGGCTTTCGATGATAATCCTGACATGAACAATAAAGATTATATTGTTTGTTTTTCATTCTTTTCTTATCTAATAAGAGTATCTAAGGTAATACACTTTTGACGACATATTTGAGTAAAGCATTTCAAAACACTTCAATTTCATCCAATTCAAACTCAATCTTTAATTCTCTGCGAATCAATTCTTGAACTTTTTCATGTAGCTTGATTATATAATTCACAAGATGTACAAAGTCTTCCATAAAAAATGCTGGATTAGGTTGGAGATTTTTGAGCTCTTCAGTCAGCCTAATGACTTATAATCTTTGCACATAAGTCCGTATGAAGAGGTAGGTCTTCTCCTACCTTGGTTCCTTTCTACCTTAAGGGTTGTGTGGTGGTTGTGTATGCCCTACGGGGAATGTTTGGTTGTATTTTTGTACCACGAAGTGCACGTGAGGGTAGCATACATAAACCGGAATTTAGAACCGATTTTTGGGTAGGAAAGAAGTGGAATGTGGTGGTGAGTCCTTCTGATAAATTGTAGCCTCATCAATGAAATTGATGCTAGGCTTTTGAATTTCCCGATTTGGACCTCTGTAGACTAAGTTATAGTCGCACACTATTTGTTGTCGACCAGTGAAATGCAGTCGGTCAGTTCATAATTCGGGTCAATAAGCGGGACCTTAAAACGGATTTTTTGGGTCAGAAATAAAACGAATCTGGAAGTGAATCCTTCTGATAAGTTGTAGCCCCATCAATGAACTTGATGTTGAAGCACTGAATTTTCTCAATTCGGACTCTTGTAGACCAAGCGATTATAGATGCTTTTACTCGGCGGTCAAATGGGCGAAGTCGTCGAAGGGGTCGTCAAGCACGGTGTCGGTGAGAACGGTGTCGAGTGTGAACGATTATCGGTGAAGCGTGTGGTCGTCAGCGATGGAGTCGTCAAAAGGAGGTGGTACCAGTAAGAGCGAAGGTCGTCAAAGCGGTGTCGGTGAGCGATGTCGGTGAGCGGTGGTGTCGAGCGGTGAGAGTCGTCGTGAGCGTTGGTGCCGTCAACGGTGAGGAATTAGATCCGTGAGCGATTAATTCGTCAACGGTGGTCGTCAATGAGCAGTCGTCAACGGTGAGAGTGTCGATGAGCGTGGTCTTCAAGCGATTGAGAAGTCGTCCATGAGCGATTGGTCGTCAACGGTGAAGTGCGTCGATGAGCGAGTGCGTCGGCGATGAAGTGCGTCGATGAGCGGTGGTCTTGAAGCGTGAGAAGTGCGTCCATGAGCGATGGTCTTGAAGCGGTGAGGGTCGTCCATGAGCGATGATCGTCAACGGTGAAATTAGTCGATGAACATGGGTGGATCGAAGCGGAGTGAGAAGTGCGTCGATGAGCGGTGGTCTTGGCAGTGAGAATTACGTCAGCTGAGCGATGGTATTAACGGTGAGGGGGTAGATCCGTGAGCGGTGCTCGTCAAAATTGACTACGCATGACCTTCAACTTCGGAAGGTCATATCTCCCCTTCGTTTGAACTCGATTTGGGTGTTTTGGACTTCGCTGGAAAGCCCCATTGAGTAAACTCTCGAGTGGGACCTCTTGGGCGTGGGTGCTGGCCGTGGAAATGGCCGTCCGATCGAACCGGCAGAGTGCCGGGTGAGACGATTTAGTCGTGCGGCATTTAAACTTGGAAGGTCATATCTCCCACCGTTTGAACTTCAGATTTGGTGTTCTTGGACTTAAGTAAAAGCCCATTGAGTTAAATTTCTAGTGGGACTACGTGGAAGGACAGTGGATGTCTGAGCCGGCCGGAAATGGCCGTCCGGCCAAGTAAGGTAGGCTTCCCGGTGAAACAGTTTAGTCATGTGTGACCTCCAACTTCGGAAGGTCATAACTTCCTGTCCACCTGATTTATATTCTTGGACTCTATGAAAACCCATTGAGTCAAGATTTAAGCCGTTCATTTGAGGACATTGTCCAATCATGCATGTTAGTTCTGGCCAGTTAAGTGGTGTGTTATGTTTAGTGGGCAACATGCGCTTTGTAATTTTGATGTTGATATAAAATAAGATATGGTTTGAGTTGATACATGCAGTGTGGAATATAACATGTTGATATATGTTGTATGGACATTCTAATGTGCATGCTTAATCTTAAATATGAAGCATTGATAATATAATAATATGTGTGCATAAGTGATTGCGTATATGCAACTAGCATAATAGCACATGCACGAAGACATCGATGACATGGGTGTGAGTGCATGGTGCGGGTCGCGACCGCGTTAGGAAAACGTCACGGGTACACGGTTATGGGTCAAAATTCGTATGGTACTGATTGATGGACTCGAAATGGGACAGAGTCCAAATGAGTCAAACGGTTTTGAAATCTACCGAAATAAATATAAATGTTCGGGCATAAACGCGACGGGTAGATCCTCCGGTGAAAGACCCAAATGTTATTCACGCGATACGACTTTACGATGCAAGTTCAGAAATGTTGGAACGGCGTATACGCCCAATATCACCTGAAAACCCAAAATCCGCCCATAAATACATGGGCACACGCAATTTGACCAAATCAAATGTGCATCGAGGTTTTTCCAATGGGTTACAAGTCTTTAAAGAAACAAAAGTTATTGTTTCTGGAAAAAGGTCATTGTGGAACAAGATGACGGTTGGTATTTCACACTCGCTCTAGGTAGGTGTGAGGGAGTCTATGAGTGATCGATATAGTACGAGGATCTACGCATTGACATTCATTTATTTAGGCATCTTATCAATGTGTTTTCTATAATCATTGCGCACTTAGGTGGGAGTAACCCTGTGGTGAGATTATTACTACTGTTTGCCTGCCTCCGCCGTGACCCCTTCGTGCAATACAAGAAGACGGCGCCTCGAGGCCGTGAGTAAAGAAGAAGGCTCGTCGTGGCTCGAAAGCAAAATTTTGTAAAAATAGACATAGAACAATATAGTTTCATATATTTTGGGGTATGTAAAAGAGAAGTACATTGAACTCTTGTAAAAAAATAAATAAAAAAAAAAAATGACCCGGAAATTCAGCGCCACAAGATGATAGCCCAAACAATTTTTTTCCCCACAAAGCTTGGTAATTTGTCTTACATTCTTTCTTGGAATGTATTGTAGATGGATAATTTTCAGCATCTATAGATAAGATGACAATAAGTGGTAGTTGGGAAGCAAATGACATCACCCTAAATTGATGGTCGATGTTCTACATGACTTGTAAGACTCGCCATATTCAATCAGTTTAGTGATCATACCTAGCAAATCCATAGTAAGGTTAGACCATGGCTTCCAATCAGACTTTACTAGTGTTTCCTTTTATGGTTAGTCCCTGTTGTTTTTGTCACAATCCTTTCTTCCCATCATGGCTACTCACATACTAAGAAATTATGCAATTTCTTATGGTAGCTATTAAATAAAATTATGAGTTTAACTATTCACAAATGAATTAAATCCAAATCAATGCTTACAATTCTTCTTGCACTCTTCTTCATTGAATATATTAGTTTTATCATATTATTATTGTAACACCCCGTCCCGATAAGGTGCACAGTACATGTAACTGTAAGGACGCATATGTGCACCAAGTGCCATTGTAAAGGATAAAATTGTAAAGTTTTCAAAGAATTGTGGCACTTTTTCAATTAAAGAAAGTGGAGGGGGTGAAAGTATAATTAATGGAAGTTTAAATAGTAAATAATAATAATAAATTTCCAAATAGTTCAGGGAAGTCTCGAAATTCTCTAGATCTCTGATGATCGAAACTGACCACGCTGGCCAAATTCGTCTCGCGAAATCTAGTGATCTAGAGAAAAGTTTCGCTTAATTCCCGCACAATCAGAATATTTTACGCAATTTCTGCGCGAACTTGAAACAAGTAGAGCCGAACCCGAAACTGGATTTTTGAAAAATTCCAAAAAATGGCAAATATTTAAAGAATATTCAATAAGGATAAAGGAAATTAAAACCGGGACAAAATAAATTGTTTCGGAGCTGAAACGAACCAAGAAGAGAAAGAAAAAGGGACATGTGGGTCCCACTTAAAAAAATAAAATCAAAATCAAATCAAAACATTCAAGAATGACGGACGGAGAGCAGCGTGAGAATTAGGGAGGAGAGAGAGTTTTTTAAAAAAATTTCTCTCTTAGTTTCTTTCTCAGATTTACGGAATCGAACAATCACGATTGGCTTCGATAAACACGAAAAGTGTTTCACGCGACGAGGCTACGCCAGGTACCAAAACACGGATTTCACTGAATTATAGGTAAAATTCGAAAAATCATAAATTTTTAGGTTTTTCTATTTACGACGCTCACCCCAATGCACCTTTCTGACCAAAGTTAGTTACTCCCATCGACGAGCTACGCGTGGCACGAAATAACGTAACTACCGGATTTACGTGAAATAGTGAATACGTATAAAATAGTAAATATATATGAATACGCATAAATACGTATGCATAGTGTATAGTGCATATTTGCACAGTGTATAGTGCATAGTAAATATCGAATAGTGCATAGTGCACAGTGCATAGTACATAGTGCATAGTATATAGTGTATAGTGCATAGTGAATATCGAATAGTATTTAGTTGGTTGTGCTGACGTATGTGGTCTAATACATCAAATGTGTAGGCTAAAAGCAAATGCGGGAAAATTATGGAATCGTGCTCAAATTTTAGTAAGCAGAAAAGGTGAGTGTTCTAAAACCATTTTTCTAATACTAGTGTATTATTATTATAAACTGTTTTACACTGGTATTTAATGGTTTTGAGTTGTACAACCATATTTCTAAGAGCAAGTAAATGATTTTGATTTTAAACCATATGAGAGTGTTCTAAAACCATTTTTCTATTACTAGTGTATTATTATTATAAACTGTTTTACACTTGTATTTAATGGTTTTGAGTTGTACAACCATATTTCTAAGAGCAAGCAAATGGTTTTGATTTTAAACCATATGTGAAAAGAAAATAAATAATGGTTTTGATTTATTCAACCATATTTGAAAAGCAAGCAATGGTTTTAAATTGTAAAACCATATTTCAAAAAGCAAATAAGCAAATGGTTTTGAATTATTAAACCATTTTTCAAGCAAGTAAGAAGTAAGCAAATTATTTTTTTAAATCGTGAAACCATTTTTCAAAGAAGAAAGTTGTGCCAGAGTTAATATTCAAGGGAAATGTGCCTACCTAAAATCCCTAATTCTAAGCAAGCACACAAAAAAGTCAGCAGAGCAGACGTGCACGGTGGTGTTAGGATATCATACATGCATTTTAGTTTTGCCTGGTCGACAAACTTAGGTCATGCATCATGACATTTAAAGGAGACCGTGGCACATACAGGAGTATATAAGGTTAAGAGTTCTAACTAAATTATGGTGATGGCGACACAAGGTCAATTCCACCATATTTACAGGAAAAAGTGATGCGGACACAGGTCCTTCCACCCAAGCATCTGATGCAATGTGCCCCGTGTCTACTGTGTGGTACATCAAGCAAGATAGCTCCAATGGTTGATGTTTATAAGCATGATATACAGTTTGAAAATCAACCATTGCGCACTCCGTCGCCTGTGCTCGTGAGATTTAAAGCAAACGGTTGAGCATGTGCCCCGCTTATATTTCAAACAATCGGTTGAGCTCAAAGCCCCCGGTGATTTTAAACGATCGGTCGAGCTCAGCCCTGGTGATTTAAAAAACGGGTTGAGCCTAGTTCTGTTTATAAAAGTTTGAGAAAATTTTTAAAGCAAGAGGTTTGTGAAAGGTTTTGAGAAACTTTTTAAAGCAAAAGATTTGAGAAATGTTTTATACATTTTTAAAGCAAGATAAAACAAGCAAGCAAGAGAAGTTTTGAGAAGTTTTTATAAACTTTTAAAGCAAGATAAAGCAAGAAAGCAAGAGAAGTTTTGAGAAGTTTTTATAAACCCAAAGCAAGTATGTAAAGCAAGCAAGAGAATTGAGAAAGTTTATAAGCTTTTAAAGAAAAGAAAAGCAAAGCAAGTTAGGCAAATATTAAAAGTTTTATAAACTTTAAAACAAGGTACAGAAGTTTTAGAACTTTAAATTGCTACAAAGCTTCTTGAAAATATATTCCAGAAAAGAGAGTTTGCAATTTCTGAGATGCTTTCTCCCGAAAAGCAAAACATTTTATAAAGACACTCACCGAGCCTCGTTTAGCCTATTATTATTTCAGGTTTTAAAACTATTTTCCGTGCACAGCACTCCGACAAATGGAGCATATTAGATTCTTCGACATTTGTACAAGTGTCGTTAGTAATAATATTTGTAAGAATATACTTTGAATTTGTATAATGGAACATATGTATGTACATAGTATAGTCTTGTGGAGAAATGTAAGTTGGTATGTCATTGCCATATTTGGATAAAGTGAACGGTAAGTATAGGATTTGGAATTGTCCTATAAGCAGCAGTCATGCTGCCAAGGTTTTACCGCTGCAAAGATTTTACCAAATCCTATGTTAGAAAAATAAAAGAAAAATTTTTATAAGGGTTTTACAAGCACACGCCGCTTCACTGTGGATTTCAGTCGTTAGAGGTAACGGGCCGGGATTTCTCTGCGGGAGTGGCCGGCACACCTGCTAGCCTAGATTGTGTGGGGGTGTGTCACTGGTGGTATCGTAGCAGTCAGAGCACACTAACTTAAGGCTTAAGGAGATATGATACCACGCAAGGTGGTATTTGTTATGTTGTATAAAATAACAACTTAAGATTTGAGGATTATACATACCATGCAAGATGGTATTAGAGCATAAGTATCAAGTAACCATGCATGTTCAAACTCAAAGTACACATATGAAGTAATCTGGCATTAAATAATAGTTTATTTGGTAAATACAACACTCATGTCAGAAGAGGACACAGAGGTCGCCTTAGGAGAGCTATCTAAAGGTTCCCGAAAGGTCCCGCAGCACTACGAGAGATGAGCACGTAGTTGGTCTCCACTACTCACCTTTTATGAATCAGCCTCCGCAGGCGTGGCAAGGTCAGCCGACCATCCGGCCACTAGAAGGAGCCTGGGTGCCGGATTGTTTACTAGAGAGCAGGGTAAACAGATTGCATGTATAGTAGCCATAGCGGCACTGGCGCTAGCCGCAGCCTCCACCACCACCTAGAGAAGTTCTCAAGAACCCGTGAGGTCAGATAGAGAGAGTATTAAGCCGAGCGCAAGCCATATGATCACAGTAGCAGATCCAAAAGGTACCGGGTTAAGGGAGTTAGACCGAGTAAAACAGTTTCATTGGAAAGGCGGGCAGCACGAATGAGCAAAGAGTCTTGTTTTCTAGTTTTCTGATGGAAGACAGGGATAAGGATTGGTGGGATGCTGTAGAGAGGAGGTATTCGGATGGCATATCATGGGACCAATTCCAGCAAGAGTTTACTGATAGGTTCTTTCCTCAGAGCCATAAAGATTCAAAAATTGAGGAATTCTTCAAATTAGAACAAAAGAACATGTCATGGTTGCAATATGAGAATAGCTCTCGAATTAGTCGATTGGTTCCTCATATTCAAGCTGATGAAGTCCTAGTGCAAAAGGTTTTTATCGTGACTACAACACCGGATCGTAGTGTATTTGCCGCTGTTCCTCAAAATAGATTTGGGGACTTAGCGAGGCCATTCTAAGAGTTGGAGGGCAAAGCACTACCCATGTATCATAGTAGACAAGAGTAAACTCAGCGCTCCCAACAGAGCTCACAAGACAGTGAAAGAAAGTAAGGGTAAAGGTTACGTAGGCTGAGGTGCGTGCCGAGGAGCTATCTCTAGTCGTGGATCGGGAGGCCCTGGGGCTAAGGCAGCAAAGGCACCAAGAGCATTCCTCCCATTTGTCATATGTGTCGGTTGGTTCATGAGGAGGTAAGAGATATAGTACAAATTTCACTGCGGCCAGAAGGCCATTTCATTGGTGGAGTGCCCTCAATTGATTGGTGCAGACACGCACAACCTAGCTACCCCCACACCCGAGAGATGAGCACCGAGGTCTTCAGGAGAGGTTTCAAGCAGAGGCCAATGCAAATGGCTAGAGGAGGTCGGGTAGAGGCAGGTAAGGCCCTGTGGATGCACAGGCCCACTGCTGGGAGTTTGAGCCGTGACTCGCCAGAAGACGCGCATGCACAGATGTGGTCACCGGTATTATTTCTATCCTGATCAAGATGCATATACATTAGTGGACCTGTGAGCCGCATTCATTTGCATCCAAGCATTTCTAAATCGCTCTGTATAAAAGACCTAGCCATTGTGAGGGTCATATGAGAGTTTCCCTACAAAATCGAAGATCCGTTTATTCTCGACGGAGTAGTCAGAGATAGTAGAGTTCCGATTGGGAGAGGAGTTCCCAATGATCTTGTAACCTTTAGATATGAGGGACTTTGAGGTGGTTCTCAGATAGATTGGTTGTCTCACATGTGAGCCACATTAGATTGTTATAAAAGGAAGTAAAGTTTCATAGCCAGTGAAATCGGGAGGTAAAGTTCGTGGAATGCGCAGAGTTATCTTCCAATATGATCTCCGCCATGGCAACGCAGAATGCTACGTAAGGGTTGTCAGGGTTATCTAGCTTATGTGGTGGAGACAGGAAGGAGGGACTATGGATGAGATCTCAAATTGCTAGGAGTTTCCAGACATGTATTCCCCAGATGATATCACAGTTTACCCAGATGTGAGAGGTGGAGTTCACCATTGATTTGATCCTAAGGACTGAGCCCATTTCCATTCCTCCCTATAGGATGGCTCCTACAGAGTTGAGGGAGCTTAAGGCTCAATTAGAAGAATTGTTGAGTAAGGGATTCATTCGACCGAGCATATCCCCATGGGGAGCTCTAGTTCTTTTCGTGAAAAAGAAAGATGGGAGTTTGCGGTTGTGTATAGATTATAGGCAGCTGAACAGAGTTACCATCCGCAATTAGTATCCACTCCCTAGGATCGATGAGTTATTTGATCAACTCCAAGGGTCTCGAGTATACTCCGAGATAGACTCCTTTATGGGTCGTGGTATCATCGCTGAGGGTGCAGTGAGAGCGCATGTAACCAGACGCATTCAAGACACGCTTACGCATTATGAGTTTTGGTGATGCCATTTGGTTTGACTAATGCTTCACAAAGGCTTATGGATTTGATGAACCTCCAGATTCCAAATTCAGATTTTTGGATAGGGTTTGTCATAGTTTTTATTGATGATATCCTCTAGTGTATTCAAGTAGCTAGAGAACATTCAGAACACCTGAGGATTGTGTTGCAGACCTTAAGGGAACGACAGTTGTATGCCAAGTTGAGCAAGTGTCAGTTTTGGCTTGACAAAGTGGCATTCCTAGGTCATGTGATCTCAGTTGAGGGGTTGAGTGTGGATCCCCATAAAATAGAAGCTGTGGTAAATTGGAAACCACCAAAGAATGTGTTGGGAGGGTCGACCTTCCTCGTTTAGCAGATATAGGAAGTTTGTCGAGGGTTCTCCAAGATAGCAGCCCCACTGCACTGCCGACAAGGAAAGATAAGCGCGACGATTGGGTAGATGCATGTCAATAGAGTTTCAAGGAATTGAAGAGTAGAAATACTTCAGCTCCAGTTTTAGCTTTGCCCAATGGGAAAGATGGATTTGTGGTTTATAGTGATGCCTCCAGGCAAGGCCTTGGTTGTGTTTTGATGCAAAATGATAGGGTGATTGCATATGCCTCTAGACAGATAAAGAAACATGAGGAGAATTACCCTAACACACGAATTTAGAGTTAACAAAGAATATGGTTTGCCCTAAAAATATGGAGACATTATTTTTATGGTGTTCTTGCAAGATCTTTACATCAAGAGTCTTCTATATATTTTCAAATTCGTAAAGAGTTAAACCTAAGGCAAAGAAGATGGCTTGAGTTGATTGCTGACTACACCCGTACTATTGAGTACCATCCAGAAAAAGCTAATTGTCGAGCGTATGCCTTGAGTAGGCGACTCAGAGAGTTCATCGGTCTCATATGAGATCATGTTATCTTCCATTATCATGGATCTCGAGAGCTTTAGGAGTGATATCGAGGTTGAGGATTCGTGAGCCTTGTTAGCCACATTTCATGTTAGACCTCTCCTAGTGGATCGATTTTAGTAAGGCAATGGGCAGGATCCACATGATTGCTTAAGGAAGAGAGATAGAAAAAGGAAAGAAAGCAGTTTCAAATTAGAGATGACAACATGATAGTGAAAGGGGACATAGAATGTGTGTGTGCCAAAGTATGGCGAATAAGAGACATTACTAAGAAGCACATTCATCTCTGAGATACGCTATGCATCCAGGTAGTACCAAGATGTACATGACTTCAAAGAATATTATCAAGTAATGGGATGAAGAAAGAGATAGCAGTTTCGTCTCCAGGTGCCTAACCTATCAGCAGGTGAAGGCAGAGCATCAGAAGCCCACGGAAGATACGCTTACTCCTCATTCAGCATGGAAATGGGAAAAGATCACTACGATTTCAGGATGCGCCTTCCTCAACACCCCGTCCCGATGAGGCGCACAAGACATATAACTGTAGCGGCGCATATACGCACCCAAGTGCCATTATAAATGATAAAATTGTAAAGTTTTCAAAATTGTGGCACTTTGTAATTAAGGAAAGTGGAGGGGTGAGTATAATTAATGAAAGTTTAAATAGTAAAATAATAATAATAAATTGCCAAATAATTCAGTGGAAGTCTCGAAATTCTCAGAACCTGACATTAAAACCACGGTTTCAAAACCGCTGTTGCTCACAACAGTAACTCAGAAAGTTTCAAATTCCGGAAAGCGGGAATATTTGTTTAATTTCTAGTGACTGGTTTAGAGTGAAATCAAAACCGGGATTTAGAAAATTCAAAATGGCAAGTATATAAAGAATATTCATTTAAGATAAATGAAATTGAAACCGGGACAAAATAAGTTGTTTCGGGACTGAAACGGACAGAGAAAGGAAGAAAAAGGGACATGTGGGTCCCACTTGAAAAAAAAAAAAAACAAACAAATATAGAAGCACGGACGGACGGACGGACGAAGAAGGAGGGAGATACAGAGAAGATTTTTAAATTTGTTCTCTATTTATTTCTTTCTCGGGATTTACGGTAAATCGACTGGTCAAATTTCGCTTTCTGATAAACATAAAAAAGTGCTCTACACGACGAGGCTACGCTATGGGTACCAAAACAAGGGATTCTTAATCAGGATAATCTGGTGTAAAAATTCAGAAATATCCCAAATTTTAGTTTTTATCATATTTACGGCATTCTAGTGGTCAGCACTTTTCGGACGAATAGGTAAAGTTACTCTACCCGACGAGAGCTACGCGTGAGTACCAAAATCACGGTATTTCACAGATTTCATTCTCTTGAATATGAATACGTATGAACACGTATAAAAATAAGTAAATACGCATGAATACGCATAAATACGTATGCATAGTATTAAAATAGTGCATAGTGCATAAGGTATAGTACAAGGGCATGGGCAGTATAGCGCATAGTAAATCACGACAAGAAATAGCTTAATAATATTTAGTTGGTCAGGTTGACGCATGAGGTCTAATACATCAAATGTAGGCTAAAAGCAAAGGCGTGACAAAGTTGTGGAGTAGTGCTCAAATTTAGTAAAGGTAGTGTTGTGAGTACTCAAAATCATTTTCTAAAACAAAAAGTATTTAAATTACAAGTTTGTAAAGTGCTTGAAAATATAGATTTATAAAGCATTTTATTACCTCCCAATTGTTATAATTAAAAGTTCGATTAGTGATTTAAGAAACAGCTTTGGCCTCGGTTTAGAAACCCCAGATGGCACAACCTCGCTTCAGGTCGATGTATCGATTGTGCATGACATGATTATGGGATATTATGACTAACTATATTGTCTGGTCGGCAATTGGGGGTTAGATCTAGAATATATTTATATGGTGAGTCGCTCTCTGCACATTCGAGGTATATATTTAGCGCGTTGACTTAGTACATAGCGATGAGGTGTTGGTTCCGAGGTTCCCTCACCGAGCATTTTGGTCTCGAGGTTCCATTATGTTATATAGATCCCGCCGTGTTCACTCTGAATTATCTTAGCCTGCAAGGTTCCGAGGTTCACTATCGATCGTTCCGAGGTTTTGAGGCATCACTTCTGTGGTATTTTAAATGGGCCATAGTGGTTGGTACTCTGATTTACGATAGCACTTTCAGATATTAACCACTACTAAAATAGCCAGTGTTAGAATAGTTTTCGTATCAGCTGCCACAGTAAATAGTTTTCTGTAATTGGGCCAACAGCATAATTAGTTTCCTCGTAACTCAAGTTCAGCAAAGATAAATGGGCCAAGCAGTTGGTAAATAGTTTTCATAATACTGTAAATGGTTTTCATAGCAAAACTCCGCTTTCTCATAAACGCTTTATAACCATTTATGTACATATTTCATATTAGAGGTACAAACAAGCAGACAACAAAGATTTAGAACTTATAGTACTCATCGAGTCTGCTTTGTCTGCCAGCTGTTTTAAAATAATTTTCAAAGTGTGTTGAAGCCTAAAAGACTTTTCCAGATCCTCGCTCCTAGACGTTGTGTTGTGATTATATATAAGATAAGGTGTAAAGTAAAAGTAGTAAAAGTTAAAATGTGACATTTTGTATATGTAAATATCTTTTGTAAAATATGCATCCATGGTTTTGAGAAAAACAGGTTGCGATGAAATTATGTTGAATTTATCCTTATCTTATATTTTGATGAGGACTAGAGGTCCTTTATTTTTGTAGTTGGACATTTGGAAAACATTGGTAGTATATTGTTTTTTTTGTTGCGTGATTTGTATTTTGGCTTCACTCCACCGTGCGCCTTTATGCCACGGATTGCTAAATCTAAATGTGTGATTTTGATAGAAAAGTGAAAATTTTATAACCCACGCTTTTCCAAAAACGTCAAATAGCTTTAATTCGCTGAGCTTCATGGTAAATTTGTCAATGAAAGCCAGCTTGGCCGGGAGGTTACCGTGGAGTTGACGCGGCATTTTTTGGTTGTCACTAGAAGGAGGTCCGGTCAAGTCAGTATCGAGCGCTTGTGCGATAGTTCGGCCTGCTTTTCGCATTTTCCATAGTATTTCCTATAAAATTATTTCTTCTTATAATGATTTTCCTATTGCAACCTACATTGTTTACTAAATCCTGCATGCATAAATATTGTAGTGTCACTAAATCTTTAACCTTAAATTGGGCAAAGACATGTCTGACGAGGTTGGAGGTCAATCTAGGGACTTCCCGCGAACGGAGGCACTACTAGAGACAGTTCGCCGAGCACACCCTTAGATCAGAAGATGCTTCAATGAATCGCCCCAATAGAACCATCGAGGGTCACAGACCTAGGGGGTGGTACCTTGACGATGGATCAGGTTATACATTGTTATGCCTAACCTGTCGTACGTGGAGCCTCTAGAATATCGTGAGGGCATGATAGAATGCGCCAAATTAGGGCTAAACTTATGATAGTACCAAAGACCCAGGCGTAAGGTACTTATGGTTGTATAGGGCATGCTCTAGATATTATATGGTGATGTGGACACGAGGTCTTTCCACTGGCACGGTAGAGACACAAGTTTCCCGTGTTTACTAGGATACAGCAAAATCAAAGCAAGCGGAAATGTTATGAAAAGTTGGAGGCTGCACTAAAGGTAGAAAGGACCGTTTTAGTTCTAACTCAGGGGCGGCCAGACAATAAGAGAGGTGTCTGAAGACTAGTCACCGAATCTCTAGTCGGCCTAGTAGAAAGAAAGGAAAGAAGGACCCAATGGCAGGCTCAGGATCGAGTAGCATCTAGCCAGGGATTCGTTCTATCACCAATAGCCCTAGGAGGTGGTAGATCTTTAGGTTCATATTTTCCATTGTGCCCTACATGTTAGAGGAGGCATCTCGGAGTGTGCAGGATGAACATGACAGGATGCTTCCATTGCGGACAGGAAGGTCACTTTATCTGAGACTGTCAACATTTAGTAGCTGCAGAGACCTCTGAGGTAGGTACAGTAGCATCTACCCCAAGCACCAGCAGTCCCAGTCAGGCTGGTAGGTGTGGTTCAGGCAGAGGTGGTAGTACAACACCTGGTAGAGGTCGCAGAAAGTTTCAGGAGGCAGAGGCGCAAAGACTCGATCGCCGACATGCAGCTGGCACTGCACTCGTGCCCTGGCATTAACAAATACATAGCAGAGGCGCATGCATCACCGCACGTGATTACCGGTATGATTTTAAGTTTATGATCATGATGCATATGCATCAAAATCTTGCTTCACTCATTCATTTATTTGGCATCATCCACCGAGAGGCACCGCATGTAGTCCCGTACCATAGATGGTCGTATGGTGGTTTCAAGACCCAATGGGGATACCTATGATATCCGAAAGGATGGTTCCGTGTAGCAAACAAGTGATCCGTAATAAGTGATTTTCAGCCAGACTTGATAAAGGTTAGGTATCCATGATTTATATAGTTCGAAAGTGTACCGTTATCCAAGCATAGATCCACATTAGATTGCTATAAGAAAGAAGTAAGATTGGTCCGTCCGCAGGAAACCAAGCGTGATATTTCAATCGTATAGATCGCTCTAGTCTCATTAATGCCATGACCGCCGAAATGCTTAAAAGGTCACAAGGTTAGCTCGAATTGTAGAGATAGAGACAAAGGGGGGACACGACCGGAAGACATCCCATAGCCAAAGAGAGTTTCCGCATGTCTCTTCCATATGATATTTCAAAGCTTCACTCTGTGATAGAGAGGTGGAGTTCACCATTGATTTGATCCCGTGGACTGCCCATTTCCATTCCTCCCATAGATGTCTCCGCAGTCAGAGAGCTTAAGGCTCAGTTAGAAGAATTGTTGAGTAAGGGATTCATTCGACCTAGCATATCACCGTGGGGAGCTCCAGTTATCTTCGTAAAGAAGAAAAATGGAAGCTTACAGTTGTGTATAGACTATATAATCGACCTAAGACAATACGTAACTAGTATTCGCCTCATATAGATGAGCTATTTGACCAATTGCAGGATCTCGGGTATATTCTAAGATCGACCTTCCACAGTCGCTACTATCACCAGCGTCCGGGAGAATGATGTTTCTAAGACTTCCTTTAGGACTAGATACGATCACTACGAGTTCCTAGTGATGCCATTTGGATTTACTAATGTCCACCTCATGGATTTGATGAATGTGGTATTCAGTCCGTATTTAGATAAGTTTGTGATCGTATTCATTGATGACATTCTAGTGTACTTAGGAAATCCAAAGGAACATGCAGAGCATCTCCTACGTATTAGACTTAGAGAACGCCGCTATAATGTTAAATTCTAAAAGGCCGCTTTACTGGACAAAGTAGCTTTCTCGGGTCATGTCATTTCTCATGCATATACTAGTGTGGATCCTCAGAAGATCGAAGCTATAGTGAATTGGAAGCCGCCCACGAATGTTTCTGAAGTCCGCAGTTTCCTTGGATTGGCAGGTTATTATAGGAAATTTGTTGAGGGATTTTTGAAGATAGCAACCCCATGACCAATTTATTGAAAAAGGATCATAAATTCGAGTGGTCAGATACCTACCAGCATAGTTTTGAGGAGCTGAGGCAGAGATTAACTATTAGCCCAAAGAAGGCATTGCTATTGTTAGGAAATGATTTGGTTATGTGGTATACAAAGATTCTTAATAAGGGTTAGGGGTGTTTTGATGCGTAATGGTAGAGTGAAAGCTATGATTCCCGTCACTTAAAGAAGCACGAGCAGAACTACCCGACCCATGATTTAGAACTAGCAGCAGTGGTTTTTGCTCTAAAGATCTAGAGACATTATCTATATGGTGTTCCCTATAAGATATTCACCGATCATAAGAGCCTGCAGTATATCTTCACTCAGAAAGAGCTTAACTTAAGGGGCAGCCGCTATGGTCAGAGCCGATTAAGGATTATGATCAGACGATAGAGTACCATCCCGGGAAGGCTAATGCAGTGGCCGATGCCTTAAGCGGGAAACCGGAGGGTTCCTATGCTTATCCTACGCATATCTCCCATCATTGGAGTAGAGTTGAGATCTTTGGGAGTCTGTACTTGCAAGTAGTCGATACAGTGGACACCGCTGCATCATTTTACGCCCGCTTCCTGCACTGACTATTAGGGCGCCACAGATCCATAGATGATTAAGCTTAAGGAAGAGATAGAAAAGGAAAGAAAGCATTTTCAAATTAGAGATGACGCACATGATAGGAAGGACAGAACGTAGCGAGTATGGCGAGTCGTAAGAGAGACATTACGGAAGAAGTATATTCATCCGCATATGCATCCAGTGAAAATTCAAGATGTACAAGACTTTGAAAGAACACATCAAGTGGAATGGGGATGTGAAGAAAGAGACGTGTTTCGCTCCAAATGTCTAACTCCGGTCAGTGAAGGCAGAGATCAAAATCCCGCGGAAGATATTAAAGATTCTCATTCAAGATGGAAATGGGAAAAGATTACTATGGATTTTGTGACAGGTCTTCCACGGACTCAGAGACAACATGATGCTATATGGGTGATAGTAGATCGATTGACGAAGTCTGCTCATTTTCTACCAATTAATGTTGAGGATTCATTGGAAAAGTTGGCCCATCAGGTGGATGTGAGATAGGAGAATTCATGGGGTTCCGCCGATAGTGTCGATCGAGACCCTGTGTTCACATCCGTGTTTTGGCCTGGGGTTTGAACAACTTTAGGTAATGCCTTCATTTCAAAGACAAAGATTTCTTCATCCTCGCATCTGATGGCCGCCGTAGAGGACCATTCACATTAGAGGATGCTCGAGCTTGTGTAAACGGAATTCAAGGGGAGTTGGGATACTCATTTAGCACTTATGGAGTTCGCTTACAACAATAGCTATCAGGCCAGTATAGACATGGCTCCATTTGAAGCACTGTATGGTAGGAAATGTAGGACTCTAGTGTGCTGGGATGAGGTTGGTGAGAGAAGACTAGTAGGCCCTGAGCTAGTGCAGATCACTTCAAAGAAAGTGAAAGTTGTTCGTGATAACTTAAAGATAGCAAGAGATAGACAGAGAAGTTATGCGGACAATCGTCGCAGAGACTTGCAATTCGAGATAGGTGACCGGGTCTTTTTAAAGATTTCCCCTTAGAAAGGTGTTTTGAGATTTGGGAGGCGAGGCAAGCTTAGTCTAAGATATGACTCCAGTGAGATCGTGGAAGGGACCAAGAGTTTATAAATCAAGTTACCCCAGAGTTATCAAGGATTCATGACATCTCCATGTGTCGATGTTGGAGGAAGAATCCCAGATCCTTCACATGCTAAGAGAACAAAATTAAAAGAGAACTGACTATGAGGAAACACCTGTGCGCATTGTAGATCACAAGGAACAAGTGTCGAGAGGCAGATTTTTGGTTAAAGTATTGTGGAAGAATCATGAGAGGAGGCGCCATTTGGGAGCCGTAGGCTCAAATGCGCCACAAGATCCCCAATTATTTTCCTAATGAGGTATTTTCCTTTCCTTGAATTTCTCTGTTCATTTCGAGGACGAAATGTTCTAAAGGAGGGATGATTTGTAACACCCCGTCCCGATAAGGTGCACAGTACATGTAACTGTAAGGGTGCACATGTGCACCAAGTGCCATTGTAAAGGATAAAATTGTAAAGTTTTCAAAGAATTGTGGCACTTTTGCAATTAAAGAAAGTAAAGGGGGTCAAAGTATAATTAATGGAAGTTTAAATAGTAAAATAATAATAATAAATTGCCAAAATAGTTCAGGGAAGTCTCGAAATTCTTTAGATCTCGGATGACGAACCGGACTGCGCCGTTAAATCTGCTCATGAATTGAGCGACCTAGAAAAGTTTCTTGCGACTCCGTAGACACCCGAATATTTTACGAATTTCTAGCAACGAGTGTGTAGAGGAAACTCGAAAAACGGGATTTTGAAAATTCAAAAAATGGCAAAATATTTAAAGAATATTCAATAAGGATAAAGGAAATTGAAACCCGGACAAAATAAATTGTTTCGGAGCTGAAACGAACCAAGAAGAGAAAGAAAAAGGGACATGTGGGTCCCACTTAAAAAAAAAAAAGAAAATCAAATCAAAACATTCAAGAATGACGGACGAAGAGCAACGTGAGAATTAGGGAGGAGAGAGAGTTTTTTAAAAAATGTTCTCTCTTAGTTTCTTTATCAGATTTACTTAAATCGACCGCCGGATTTTGTCAGATAAACACTAAAGTGCTCTAATGCGGCATTCAAAACACGGATTTCACCGAGAATTCAGCAAAAATTCGAAAATCCTAAACTTGGTTTTTCTCAAATTTACGACGCTCTAACGGGTCAGAATTTTTCGAATCAGCAAGTTACTTCACGCGACGAAGTTAATGCTGCGGTACCGAAATCACGGGATTTCACCGGATTTCCACTTGAAATAGTGAATACGTATAAATACAGAGAAAATAGTAAATGCGTATGAATACGCATAAATACGTATATTAGTGTATAGTGCGCACAATGCATAGTGCTATAAGAGTAATACCTAATAGTATTTAGTTATTGAAATGGACGATGTGGTCTACTATCAAATGTGTAAAGCAAAGCAAAGACGGGAAAATGTGAATCGCTCAAATTTTAGTAAGCGTAAAGGTGGAGTGTTCTAAAACCATTTTTCTAATACTAGTGTGTTATTATTATAAACTGTTTTACACTGGTATTTAATGGTTTTGAGTTGTACAACCATATTTCTAAGAGCAAGTAAATGGTTTTGATTTTAAACCATATGTGAGTGTTCTAAAACCATTTTTCTAATACTAGTGTATTATTATTATAAACTGTTTTACACTGGTATTTAATGGTTTTGAGTTGTACAACCATATTTCTAAGAGCAAGCAAATGGTTTTGATTTTAAACCATATGTGAAAAGCAAATAAATAATGGTTTTGATTTATTCAACCATATTTGAAAAGCAAGCAAGGAATTAAGCAAGCAATGGTTTTAAATTGTAAAACCATATTTCATAAAGCAAATAAGCAAATGGTTTTGAATTATTAAACCATTTTTCAAGCAAGCAAGCAAGTAAGCAAATGGTTTCAAATTGTAAACCATTTTTCAAAGAGCAAGCAAGCAAAAGAATATTTGTGAAAACAGACCTAACTAAAATCCCTAGTTCTAAGCAAGCATACCGGTCAGAGGTATTCCGTACGTGCACGATGGTGTTAGGATATCATACATGCATTTTAGTTTTGCCTGATCGGCAAACTTAGGTCATGAATCATGACATTTAAAGGAGACCTTGGCACGTACATGAGTATATAAGGTTAAGAGCTCTAACTAAATTATGGTGATGGCGACACAAGGTCAATTCCACCATATTTAATGAAGGTGATGGACACAGTCCTTCCACCGACACCGGTAGATGCAATGTGCTCCGTGTTCACTAGGGTACATCAAGGTGAGTAGGCCTCAATGGTTGATGTTTTATAAGCATGATATACGCTTGAAAAATCACCATTACGACGATCACCTGTAAGCCAGAGATTTAAAGCAAACGGTTGAGCACAGTCTCCTTTATATTTCAAAACGATCGGTTGAGCCTGTGCTCCGTGGTGTGATTTAAAAAACGGTTGAGCCTGTGCTCCTTGCTTATAAAATTTTGAGAAAATTTTAAAGCAGGAGGTTTGTGAAAGGTTTTGAGAAACTTTTTAAAGTAAAAGATTTGAGAAATGTTTTATACATTTTTAAAGCAAGATAAAGCAAGCAAGCAAGAGAAGTTTTGAGAAGTTTTTATAAACTTTTAAAGCAAGATAAAGCAAGCAAACAAGAGAAGTTTTGAGAAGTTCTTATAAACTTTTAAAGCAAGATAAAGCAAGAAAGCAAGAGAAGTTTTGAGAAGTTTTTATAAACCTTTAAAGCAAGCAAGGTAAAGCAAGCAAGCAAGAGAATTGAGAAAGTTTTGTAAGCTTTTAAAGAAAAGCAAAGCAAAGCAAGCAAGGGCATTAAAAGTTTATAAACTTTTAAAACAAGGGTACATAAAGTTTAGAAACTTTGAAGTAAGTGCTAAAGCTCGAAAATATTATGTAAAAGAGAGTTTTACAGCTTTTGAGATGTTTTCCTAAAGCAAAACATTTTATAAAGTATACACTCACCGGAGCTCGCTTAGCTCATTATTTTGTGTTTTAAAACTATTTCCGTGTACAAAGTAATTCAGGACACCGGAGCATATTAGGATTCTTGACATTTGTGTACAAGTGTCGTTAGTAATAATATTTTGTAAGACATACTTGAATTTGTATAATGGAATATATTTATGTACATAGTATAGTCTTCGTGAGAATGTGTTGGTATGCTGGTTGCCATATTTGGATAAAGTGTAATTGTGTATAGGATTTGGAATTATTCCATACGCAGCTAAACATGCTGTTTTACCGCTGCAAAGATTTTACCAAATCCTAAGTTAAAAAAAAAAAGTAAAACTTTATACTCTGGTTTTAAGTAAGCAATACGCTTCGCTTCATGTGGATTTCTAAATGTTGGGAGGTAACTACCGGGATTTCTATGGAGTGACCGGCACACCTGCCGCTAGAAGGGGGTGGGGGTGTTTCAATTATTTAAGTACATTGAATGTATTGGTAGCTTATTGGTATCAGGAAAAAAAATATATACGGAGAATAAAAAATACTCTATGACTCATATTCCATCAATTACAGTGATTCAAAATGCCTCTGAACACCTAGAACCGTGGTGGTCACTTACACATGATTCTTGGAGAAAATATTAGAACGTATATTATCCATTGCCATGCAGCTTTAGTTATTGTGCTATAGAGGGCTATATTCAAAGAGCAACCACATGTTGTGTTCTTTTAGGAAATAAATATATTATATCATGATTGTGGTTGATTAACTTAAAAAATTTCAATGATCCAATCTATCACCGCTTTGGTTGTATCCAATCGATTTTTCTCTTGTTCATATTTCTTTCAAAATTTGATGTCTCCTTTTTAAATTTTTTTAATTTTTCAGATTCGTGACGTTTACACCTTCATTTAATCGATATTGTAGTTTTTTAAAAATTAAGATTCAAGTCATAGTAAGTAAATTATCCGCGCATCGCATGCTTAATATCTCAAGACAACAACAAGAGAAAAGGAGGAGAAAAAAGGCTGTAACATAAACTCCTAGAAACAAACCTTAGCAAGAACAACAAATGTGGATTGAGAAATTCGAATCAGAAGGAGGAAAATGCAATCTTAGACTGAGACAACCAGCTTTGATAGGGTTTTTAGTGTATTTGTTCATGAAAATGAAATTTCGAAAACAAGCAATCATCAAACTAGCATTTTCTGTTGTTGTAGCAGCTAGCCTTTAATTACATCTCATAATGCCCCTTCACTCTCCGGGCAAGTTGAAATGCCTCATCTTCTCGCCTAGCACAGAACGGGAACTAAAGGATCGTATATTCGAAATTCGTGGAATGTTCTGCACCCACTGGGCTGATTCACGTCGTGATTCTCGATCTTCTCGCCCCATGGTTGTCTAACCGCAAATAATTGTACTACTTGCTTGCTCTTCACAAATTTGAACGGTGAAATTAAATCGGACCCTAACTGCTTTCGTCACTGCAGAACCGCCGCATCGCGTAAGCTAATATTACCGTCCGCCTTACTCGCTCGACCTCCATACCGGCCCATTTGCTCAGGTGCGTAAGGTATCAAATCGCCTTGGTTAGGAGGATTAGTTCTCCAACTTTGCTCTTACAACTGCCCACACATAGAAGATAATTCCTCCGTGTCGAGCCTCCTAAGTGTGTTTGGTGACTCGACCTTTTGTTCACAATGTTGATAGTGAATATATTTGATCTTCTAAACTGGTTCCTACTTCTTGCAAATGAACTTATAGGTTCACTTAATGTCTTTTTTAAGGTTGTGTTTGCTTCTTGAAAATACTATGGAAAGAAAAAAAATGCTAAGGATCATTATTACTTTTATTGTCCGTTTGGATTTTTAAAGAAAAAATCAAATATAAATAAAATTACTTTATTTATATTTTGTGTTTTCTTTTTCTATTTATTTTTCATTCTCTTTTTCTTGAATGAAGTATAACACAATTAATCATATGTTATATTTCTTATAGATGTGAATTATTGAATGGATTCAAGGAAATATTATTGAATGACTTCCAATGGTCCTTCTTTCTTGAAGTTTCTTCTATTGTACTCTCTTCTTCCATATAAATCTTTCATCATGACTTTGTGGACCTTCCTTGTAATGAGAGCAATGGCATCACTATCTTTACTATTTTTTTTACCTTTTCCTTTTTGGCCTTAAGTGCAATGCTCTTCTTTGCCCTCTTCCTGTTTTGTCAAGCAGTCTTCAAAGATCCAATGAGCTCCTTTAAGAGGTGCAGCTTGTCCAAATTATTTGGTTTTTTCAGTGTCGGTAGTCTTCAAGTCCCATTTGAAAGGTTGTGATCTTAAGATTTTATCCATGATTTCAACTTTACTAACTTATCTTCCAAAACCTTCAAGGACATTGACAATATCTATGAACGTAGTAAACATCTCAACAATGGATTTATTAGGTTTCATTTTAAACATTTCATATTCATCAACAAGAATTCTAACTTTAGACTCTTTAACTTGATTTGTTCTTTCAAGTATTTTCTATACTTAGTTTACTTGCATTTACAAATTCTACTCTATTATTTCATGTCCGTAGCACAAACTAGTACGTAAATGGCTCTTGAGTTCAATTGAAATTTCCTATGATCATCATACACCTCAAGAAATTTCGAAATTGATGATTGGATCTGACAAAGAAAGGAGTTTTGTTGATGGGAAAACTTTTTGTCTTGAGAAAAAACTTGTGTTGATCATTTTCCTATTAGACAATAAAGAATTTGAAACAAGCAACCTATCTCTAATACTAATTGAAATGATAAATAGGTTCATAGTTAACTTATCTTTTAAAAACCAGACTGGTTATTGAACCAGAAAATCACCGTTTCACCATGGTTTAAAATCGCACTGGATGAACCGCACCTAAATCGATGAAATCATAAATATACTTATATTATATTAAAAAAATTTTTAAAAAAAATTTGTTTTAAATACATAATTTGAATTCGATAATATTTATTTCAAGATTTCTTTAAAAATATTTAATATCTTAAACTTGTATGGAAATAAATTTTTTTTACACCTGTCGGGAATAAATATGAATAATATTTAAACATTGAAACATATTAGAATAGAATGGAGAATCATATCTTATTTATAATTGATTGTATATTGACTTTTTGTGTGAAAGATTTATCTAATAGAGGTTTAGTGCAATGGCGTAGTTGATAGAGACCTAGTTTAATCTCCCCTTTCCCACATCGGAACCTGATGGAGACATTAAACTGTTTAAATCTTCATTTTCAACCCACAACGACATTTAAAGGACAAGCCATTAATGCATTGGAAATCCAATAATGATGCCTTTCAAAGGCAAATGTTGAGGTGCTTGCATTGGGAAGGTTGTCTATTTAGAATCACGCTAAGGCTGATCTCATAAAAAGGAATGGGAGTGAACTATGGACCGGTCGATTTTGATCAAATCACCCAATCTGACCGACTGTTCAAGAGGTTTAATTCGCTCAATGGTACTCCTACTTTAAAAGCCAAGACCAAACTCGAAAGATACTTGTCAATGGTTCAACCGATTAGATGTCAAGTTTGTTATATATCGCCAAAAACTTCTTGTTATCAAATTTTGGCACGGCTACTAAAGATTCAAGTAAGTCCCCGCAACGTCAAAATCCTGTTATGATATCCGCAGCGCATCGGTCGCATGTAAGCGGTCACATTGTACTAAAAGTCCTGATATCGATCCCACATGGAAGATGTGGTTTTAGTGAGAATTGATTACCCTGACTACTAAAGTTGTTCACTATTTGAGTGACTTAATGATTTGAGAAAAAAAGGGTTTTAAAAATTGAACTAAAAAAAAATAAAGCAAAACAAAACAGGGTAAGATCAATGCTCACTACTCAGGAATGAGTTAATTTCAAAGAAAGAACACAAGGAAATATACTAGGGTTGATTGTTTCGATTAAAGCATTTAATTTATATTCATTAAGCACGGGGTAAAGTAAAGTGTACTGTGCTTGTCCATGAAAATGTATGAGGTTTTACACTTTCGCTTTCTCCCTCAATTTCTCACACCAATGCCCTATTCTCCGTTCGGGCCATCTAGGTCATTAAATGCGATACTTTTTTAATGCATTTTTCCCTTAGGCTTCTTATTGGACACCGCTAAATCCATGCAATAGATTTACACGAACTATGTAAGAATTGGTCATTGCTAAGTCCATACAATCCTCACATAATGTTAAATTGGTGTTTTTGCTCTAATAAAATCCATATTTAGTAATGGGCCATTACTAATTTCCTAAACTTCTTTGATTAGGGTAATTTGAATCCTGATTAACCGATTCGCACCTTAAGAGAATTGGTTCAGATTTGTGGCTTAATCCAAGAAATACCAAGGATACCCTTGTATGGTGATCGAAAACCCGACTCTCAGTATGGATTAATTAATCAAAACCATAATAATCCCAAGAACTATGCCAACTAACATCAACAAAATCACATATTCACAAAACCATTCTAAAAAATTATATAAATAAAGTATCAACTTCAACAATCAACCCTGGGAGGGTGTTTAGCCACCATAACAACCTCAAATTCATCAAAATCATGTCTATTACAACAATAATAAAGAAGGAGATGAGAAAACAATAAAGTTTAGAGATACAAAACATATTGAAGGTGGAAAACTTCTCAAAACTTTGCTCTAAGGTTTTAGGAGGTCCTCTAGCAGTTGGATCTTCAATATCAACTGCAAACCCAAAGTAAAATGCTCAAAAATCAAAACCCTAAGTTGATTCTAGATTAGGATGAGAGAATCCCTTGAATAGGTGTTCTCCCACCAAAGTGGAACCCTAAGAAAGTCTGTAAAAAACATGTATTTATAGTGTATAGGGAAATGGGCCTTTAAAACGGCAAAAATGGGAGTTTTCGCCCATACCGCCAACCTTCGCTGCGGCGAACTCCATCGCCCTCAGAACAATATACTGGTCGCAAGACCGAATGTATCAGCAATTCATATTTGACATTCTTACTTCAAACAGTCATAACTCTCGTTAGTCTTGTGTTAAAAAATAAATCATAAAGATAATGGATACTTACCAGAGGAAGAATTACTTCAGAGATTCAGCCAGCTTCAATCGGACGTTGGATACAATTACAATGAAATGCCACTTTGTTCACAATCTAAATTTCTTCTTCTTTTTGGTAGAGATTTTTTTGAGAGTACAGTTTTCTTCTTCTTCTTCTTAGAAGATCAAAGAGATTTTGTATAAAAACCCTTTGTTTTATTAACTGCAGTTAACTTCCATTTAACTGCCATTTTAAATTCAAAATTAAGTTGGGTCATGGATCATGGGTCATGGACCCATTTTTGGCGACCCAACTCTTAAAATCCAACATCTCCCACTGCACCTAAATGGGATCCATGCTCTTAATATCATATAAGAGAAACATCATCTCTTATGCTCTCTACCAATTCATACAAGAAAATAGATCGTGTGACCAGTATACTTCGAGAGCTCTTTGTTATACATCCGTTAGAATATATGCAACTTTCTCGACAAACAAAAGATCATGAGAGACTTAAGTATGCAGGAACTTAGATCATTTTATCACATTCAAATCTCAAACGATCTCAATCTTATATATCATATATCGTATTCACAATTATAGACACTCTATAATTGGTATACCGGTGAATACAAACAAAATGTGATACGTTTAATGATCTTCCTCTTTTCTCAAATCTCTTAACTTTAATTTAATTTGTTTTTCCAATAGTGCCCAGTTAGACTGAATCTCTCATAGTCCTTTGGTAACACTCTAAAATAGCAAGTATTAAATTAAGTCTTAAGAATTAGAATAGAGTCATAAAGGTATTAATATAAGGCTCTTATTCCCAAAGGTCTCTGCCACATCGTGCCGATCTAAGCTTGATTACTCTATATTGGTCATAATTTGCACACATGGTATGAAACACGTGCTACGGTATTTTCTCCTTTCCCATGGAGTGTATGTCTTGATGTAATGTATCAATACCGTATAGATAATGGTTCATACATTCTTAATGTCTAACTGGAGTTCTCTTGTCTACTTCTTTCATGTTCATTATAACTCAAATCTAGCAACATAGACAGATAAAGTGAATTTTTTATTTATTTTATTTTTATTAATTCACTTACAATCTTTAATAAGATCTCATCTTGTTTGTTAACAAGGCGACATTCATATTTTAAGCTTGGCTCGATTATCACTTAGATAATAAGCTTAAAATTGTCTCATCTCTCATCAACTACTAAAATTAATGAGAGGCGATTACCCGTGAGAGGGCTAATCTCTTTATCTCATCCGACATACATTTCAATAACCGAGAGTGTATTACTAAAATAAACACTCACATATGTGTAGGCTTGTAAATAAACATGTTTTATTATTTGAACATTAATACAACATGAACATCGGCTGGGAAACATTACACAGTATATCATATTCTACTTAATCCTTGAGATTTCATGCTTTATAACATATCTCGAGGAATCGGTTTTGTCAAGGGATCTGCAACCTATTTCATTTAGGGATATACTCATGTTCACCTTCTGTGTGCAACCATGTCTTTTACAGTTATACTTTATATCTATGTGTTTGGTTTTTTCCATGATACTTAGGGTCCTTTCAGGCATGCTATCGCTCACACTATCACTACCACTAAGACTGACCAACAGCTTTAGCATTTACACCCAAGTACCAAAACCTTTTTGAGCCACAATGCTTCTTGTACTGCAGCGGAAAAAGCTACAAATTCAGCTTCCATTGTGGATACAAGGCTATGTGTGGATCAAGGCTTTCTCTACTACTCCATGATATATTTCATTGTTGAGTAAGAAGATGTACCAGAGGTAGACTTTCTCTCATCTAAGTCTCCTCCCCAATCAGCACTGGCAGCTCTTTTAATCGCAGATCATTTCTTCAGAACATTAATGAATAAGTAGCAGTTCCTTTTGTAGGTACCTTAGTATCCTTTAACCGGCTTCCAATGTAATCGTCCGGTTGACCGATATCTCATATCATGCTAACAAAGAAAGCAAATATCAGTCTTGTACACATCATGGCATACATTAGACTTCAACCAGACTTATAGGAACTTTCCTCACATACTCTTCTTCTTGTGGAGTTTTGGGACATATTCTTCTACTTAAGACCTTCACCTTTAGCAATGTGGAGTATCGAATGTGGTTCGGAATGCCGCATTTGGAATCGCTCACAGATCTTACGATGGGCGGCCCCGTGGATGTAGACAATAATTTTCAACGACCGAGATCTTAACCTAAGAATATAAGCAGCCTTCTCACCCATATCTTTCATCTCGAAATTGATGATAACCACCTTTAATTCTTCATTGATATACTCCTTGTTATTACCACCTATATAAGTATATCATCAACATATAATGACATAATTATAAACTTGTCCATGGATCTTTTTATATATACATAATGATCTTCTGGCCAATCAGCAATAAAACCATTTAATATGATCGTATTATGGAAATATACTATTGTCTTGAAGATCGCTTAGGCCATATATGGATTTCAAAAGTCTACAAACTTATTTTCGCCTTCGTTAACAAAACCACAGTCGCTGCATGTGATTTCCTCTCTTAAATCATTCAGTTTAGAAATGCTGTCTTTACATCCATTTGATGTAATTCAAGATCCATACTTGCTACGATAGCTAGTGGTATCAACAATATTGAGGTGAATCTCTGCCAACAGAGAAAAAGTTTCCTCATAATTCCACCTTCGTTGTGTGTAGCTCGCTTACTAGGTCTAGCCTTATATTTATCAATTGTGCCATCAGCCTTACGCTTATTTTGAGAACCCATTTATTCCTAATGGCCTTGCATCCTTTCTAAGATCAACAAGTTCCCAAAACTTGATTTGGATCTCTAGGGACCCATTTCTTCCTCCATTACTTTTGTCCAGCTTTTCCTTTATCGTATTCGAGAGCTCTCCGTACATTCTTGGCTCACACCTTATCTAATGGCTACAAAGCAGCCACCCACCCTCAATGTCAAAACGATGATCGGGAATGCCTTGTCTACCACTCTCACGTCGCAATTTAGGTTCGAAGAACAGACTCCTCTATTATCCCCAAATTGCTCCCACTGACAAGGATCATTAAGTGTTCGAAAGTACTCTATTCGATTAATTTCTATTTTGATTCAAGATCATTATCATTCTGACTCGATTGGAAACATATTTCCTAAAAATGTCTCATTCGAATGAAGTGAGTCTTGACTCATCAAATCCATGGTCTCATAGAAAGACAAGTCTTTATTGATGTCACCTTGTTGGATGGAAATCATTCCTCTAAGAATGTGACATCTCGTGATTCAAATTCAGACTCCCACTCATTGTGTTCACTCATAAACACATAAATTCTTTCAATACCCCGAGTATCTATAAAGATACATTTCTTTCCCGCACCTAGTTTACCATATGTGGGTGCGAGGTATTAAGAACATAGGTCGACATCCCTAAGGTCTTAAAACCTTAGGTCAAAGTTTTCCGTTTGTCCATAACTCATATGGAGTAGTGGGAACCGACTTGTTAGGCACACGGTTAGCGATAAATGCCAGCTAATGAAGATATCACCCCAAAGTGATTGGCAAATTCTTGTACAACATAGACCTTAACCATTTCAAGGAGCGTTTCTATTTTTCTCCGCAACACCATTTTGTTGTGGAGTCCTGAATAGCCAATTGATGTTAAATTCTTTCATCACATAGTCAGTTTAAACCATCTACAAATATTCACGACCTCGATCGTGGTTCTTAATGCTTTAAATTTTCTATTCACTGATCTCAACCAAGCTCATAGCTTTGGAAGCACATTGCCTCCTGATTATGATTTCATCAAATAGACAATACCAAAGTTAGTATAATCATCCTGTAAATGTGATAAAATAAGGCCCCATGCCTCAAGCCTCACATTCATCTGACCACATATGTCGGAATGGACCAATCGCAAAGGGAAGTTTGCTCGGGTCTCTACCAAATGGTTTTCCAGATTCGAAGACCCAGAAAATCTCCACTTTCTAAAAAGGGGGGCAGAATCGCACTTCGTAAAAACCGGAATTTTTCTAGATCTTACGATGAAAAACGGACTTCTCCGCTGAAATCGTCTTTCTCGTGAGGTCTCTTCTAGCCACCACGCCGACTTCCTTTGGGCTGATTCCGAGGTGGTCGGATTTCTACTGCTGAAAGTGGTGCCTGATGAAATATGGCAGCAGGTTAGGATGCCACATGGCACCATATAAGTGTGACACTTGGCATAAAAAGGTAAGTGGCTCACAAGCCATGTGTGGAAGGACTCCAACACCTCACATTGAGCCATAAGTGATGATGTCACAAAGGAAATTATGAAATAAAAGAAAATGCATGAAAAATGGAGAGCTACACCCTTGGTTCGAGGAAATGATATATCCCCATCGACCGAATGATGATTTCTCTCCAAAAGTGAGAAAAAGGACCAAAGGATAAGAGAAAATGAGAGAAATGAAAGGAAATTAAGAGAAAAGAGAAAAGGAAAGGTGCCAAAAGCGAAAAGAAGAAACGGGTTGAAAGAAAAGAAAGGAAAGAATCAGAGAGAAAAGGAAGAAAAACGGAGAAGGAGGAAAGGGAAAAGAGACTGGTTTCCGCGCGGTCGACGCTCGAAAGTTCGAAAATTAAAAGGCCGCGGAAATGGTTCCAAGCCCGACTAATGGGTGGATTTCACACCTGCTTTCTGACCATGAGAGCTAGAGCTCGAACTAGAAACCGAAGGCTCTAGGTATTATGGTTTATTATGTAGTCAGAACCAACTGGTTCATGTTTGTGATAGTCGTGAGGTACCCTCTGCTGAATGGTCCCAAGTTTAGACCTAATTGTGTGTTATATTGCTTCGAATAACATGCTGGGTGTGGAATTGTGATTGATGCATGCTTTTTGATGTATTAATATGTTTTGCATAGAGGTAGGTTATAGGTATAAATTATAATTTTGCTGGAGTGTAACAGCTTCATGTAGTGCTCATTCATGCATGTAATATGAGGAAATGCATTGATATCATGCATTTCATATGCACTTTACCACATCACGCCGCCTGCAAGCTTTTGTGGTAAGGCTTGACCACAGTGTTGGTGAATGGTCAATCCTGAAAAAATGTGACAAAGTCCAAGATAGAGATTCACGAGAGTAAACGATCAAAACGATAAATTACATTGCTTTGGGCGGAGCAAGTTGGGGTGATCCTCCCCTGTAGGCGGTGTAAGTCCCACCGCTTACTCACTTAGACATGAACCCGACGATGCAAGTTCGGTGAAAATGTTGAAAAGGCGCGCCATTCCACGGTGTAAACCCCAAACTGTGGGCCTAAAATAGTTAAAAGAATCAAATCAGGTTTTGATAAATAAAATTGGAGGGTGTCCAATGGTTTAGTCATGGTGTGTGATAGGTTTTAGTCACACTCGCGCCCAAGCAGGGAGCTCAGCGGACCTGTGTGGTGAGTAATGAAGTCATCTCATGCATGATATGTATATTTAATATAATAGTGAATAATTGGTATGGAATGTGATTATTTGTTTATATATGCCATTGCATGATTTAGGTGGGGAGTAACCCTTGTAGGAAAACTTTCTACTGGGCTTTGCTCACCCCGTCGTGGGACCCCCTTTCAGGTACAGGGACTATCCAGGGAGACGGTACGCAGTAGAGGTATCTTTTGAGAAGAAAGCCAACATGTGGCTTTGAGTAAATATTTTGTAAATATGTATAAATCTTTTTGTAGAACAAGCATGGAAACTATGATAATATAGTTGATTATTTTTTTTTATGAGTCATGATGTATAAATTCATGTGGCTATTTTATCATGTGTGTCGCTAACACGACATATAATTCGCAGATTGATTTAGTCAACAGACACCCCGATTTGGGGCGTCATAGATTTGCTTCTCCAAACAAAGTGTTGCTCACTAGTAAACGTATCTACTTTGTCATAATTAGGCAAGATTCTTGTTTAACTATTAGCCTATCTATTCGACACCAATATGGCTAAGCCGAATGCCATAAATTCACATGAAGCTCGTATCTATGAAGACGTTATCATAGAATAACTCAAATTACATTCATAATAATCAGATCCATGACAATAAAACTATTCAATACATAACCGTGATCCATAATGAGTAGTTCCTAGAGACAATCCACACGCTCAGTAAGATACATATTAAACCCAGTTTTAACATAACCAAGACCGGAATTAAATTTCGCAAATCGCTGAGCATGTATAACATCATGCAATAGTGCTAGCCACCGCAAGACTAACTGCATGTGCCTATCCCTTGAACTCGCAACTCTTGCATTGTTTCCCAAGCATAGATCCACTTTGCTCCATGTACTCAAATAAATTCCACTAAGGTCTCTCTACGCTACATGGTTCGGTCGCCCCGAGTCTACAATCCACAAAGGATATGTAATTCGTTAGAAAAACAGAACTAGCTACACAAAGTTCACTAACTTTAGTATAGCCAAACACTGCAGGTTCGTGGCAATCTCGCAAAATGCCCTTTGTATTACAATTGAAGCACTCGATCTTGGCTATGCTTTTTCTGAAAGAACGTTTTCCTTTCCCGTGTTGGTCATTGCCATGTTTCTTGTTGAAATGGAGCTTTTTGTTTTGTCTTGAAACCCACTTGATACTTGCGCTTCTCCCATGTTTTTCTTGAGCTAGATTCAGCCATATACACATTTGTATTAAGTTTGGAAGATTCAATTCTTTCTTCTTCTGAATTAAGATGGCACCACATCATCCAAGGTCTTGATATTTTCGTTGTGGGTCAAATGCATCTTCATATGCTCCCAAGACTGAGGCAATGAGCTATCATAAATTTTGGACTTGTTGCCTTTCATCAACACATGACTTGTCCTTTAACTCACAACCATATTTGACATATCTCACGAAATGCTTTTTCATCAGATGATCCGATTTCTTTGTAGGTGTCACCTGGATCAGATTTAACTGAGTTTGGTTAACATAGCACCAAACTTATTTTTTAAAGCTTACCACATGTCCATTGCCAAGTCATAATTTCCGAATTCTCGCATGGTGTCATTTCCACCGCCGAGCAACGTTATGAGCTAGAGAACTTTCGCCTGTGTGCTTCCATAAGCCTCCCGATCCCTTTTATGTTGGGTCATATTCCCTGCCTCAGGCTCATCCAAGATAATATTGGAGCATTCAAGAGCCTGCACTTCCATGAAGATGACATATTGAATCTTCATGTCTAAATCTCATAATTATCACCATTTAGCTTTTCACCTTTGTTAAGTTCAATGATAATGTTTTTGGACGTTAAGACATCAAGGTTTTGTAGAAATAAGGAAGTTCTACGGTAAGACATAATTGCACAAGATTAATGTTCTTCCATACACATATACTAGTCTCTAATTAATCGTATTAGAAATAACTAACTCACATGTAGGTTTTAGAATCAAAAGGTCACTATGTTTCCAATCATCCTCTAAATCCCTAATGTGAGACGATCACTAAGCCAATTAATTAGGCAAGGTATACAAGACAATTATCATAACATGCAATTTCAAGTACACAAATTATTATAAAATTCAATATAAATCATAAATATTGAAAACAAACTCAAAATTTCTAGAAAGAAATTGAATATTGATATTTTATATATATATAAAATATCAATCAACTACAAGTATAATATTTACAAACGTCTCGAACTTAATCAAAGTGAGCTAATGAATCTATTATTTAGCTCTTTAGGAAACTTAATCTTGGGCTTATTCTTTCTATCAGGAAGATTATGAGTAATTTTTAAGGTAGTAATTTCCTAATCCTAATTAAGTCTCTTTTCACATTTAGACTTTCAAAGTAGTACTCAATACAAACTGTGAACAACAAAGTCACTATTTGTTCATTTTCTTATCTAATAAGAAATCTAGAATGCCTTTTTGGTAACTGTTATAAAGCATTTCTCAAACCTTCAATTTCATCCTAGTCGACTCATCTTTAATTCTCCCGCTTCAAATCAATTTTGAACTTTTCTGAAGCTGATTATATAATCTACAAGATGTACAAGTCTTCCTTAAAACCGGCGGATTAGGGCTGAGATTTTGAGCTCTTCAACACCCTAATGACTTCTAATCTTTATATAAGTCCAGATGACTCATGTGTGCGAAGTCTAATCCATTATTTTTCTCAGATATACGTAAAACTCAATTAATTCACCCAAAATAATAATTGAACAAAGAAGGAATGCACAAAATAATGTCCAACTAACCAATTGTAAATCATATAATTTTAATTTAAACAACTATTAGTATATTATTTTATCACTTATTTTGATAAACACACACCATTTTCTTAATAAATATGTCAACACAAAATTTCATATTTTTATTATTATTACAATCAGATTACATCTCAGTTCATGTAATTCAGATATTGTATAATCATATATATATATATATATATATTTAATAAAGTCTTCAATAACTTAAACTTACTTTCTTAACTTAAAAAACCGTTTAGTTTTATATATATTTATATCCGAATATAAAAAATATAAATCGGATCAAGGGCATATATTTTAAAAAATCGTAGATATATTTCACTAACCCGCATAATTTGCTATTTCATATAATAAAGGCCCGAAGAATACAAAAACATAACTGGATCAAGGGCATATATTTAAAAATCGAGATATATTCACTAACCTTATATCGATATTTCATATACAAGGCCCGAAGAATACAAAAACATAATCGATCAAGGCATATATTTAAAAAAAAACTCGGTAGATATATTTCACTAACCTTAAACCGATATTTCATATACAGATATCCCCACTTCGAACCTTGCATCCTTGTTCTAATGATACCAAGGGTAAAACCGATATACAAAAATCCATTACATTTTTGTATTACGCCCGCCATTACATCTTTGCGCATATATATTTTTATATCCGTTTTGTATCGAAGAAAACCATAAACAAAAACGCTCACTGATATACTTGGTGAAAATATCAATAAAAATAATAAAAAACTTGGTCATGGGCAAAGTGGATGAGACTTAAGCACATATGTATTCATACAGGACTACTCTACTGTGGTCCGCCGTGAGCCCAAGTGAATTAAACGACTTCTCCTCCACTGGCAATAAAACTTGTAATATTTTATGAAACTATAGAAGTTAATATTTTTATCGTGAATGCTTTTTACCGTAAATGCGTAAAACTCGAAAACTACATTTATATTCTTATAATCTCTATACCAGAAATGTCAATATAGAGATAATTATAAGAGATGTGCGGGGCTATGGCATTTTTTTTTTTATCGATACCGTAAAGTAAATGTGGAATGGCTCGATACCAATGTTAAAAATAAATCATAAAGATAATGGATACTTACCGTAGGAATAATTACTTCGTGAGATCTTGTTTTGTTTCACTGATCGACAATTACAATAAAGCCACTTTTGTTCACAAATCTAAATTTCTTCTTTCTTTTCGTGTAGATTTTTTTTGAGAGTACAGTTTTCTTCTTCTTCTTAGAAGATCAGAGAGATTTTGTATAAAAACCTTTTGTTTTATTAACTGCAGTTAACTTCCATTTAACTGCCATTTTAAATTCAAAATTGAGTTGGGTCATGGATCATGGGTCATGGACCCATTTTGGGCGACCCAACTCTAAAATCCGACATCTTGGAATCCCATTTGAAAGGTTGTGATCTTAAGATTTTATCCATGATTTCCACTTCACTAACTTTGCTTCCAAAACCTTCAAGGACATTGACAATATCCGTGAACCTAGTAAAACATTCCCAAATAAATAGATTTATTAGTTTTCATTTTAAACATTTCATTTTCTATCAACGAGTTCTAACTTTGTGACTTTATTCCTTCATGTGCAACTTTAAGTATTTTCTTTAGACATCCTTAGTTTATTTGCATTTACAAATTCTATTATAGTCCATAGACAAACAAGAACGAAGTGCCTGAAGTTCAATTGAAATTTCCTATTTTCAAGATCATCATATTCTCAAGGGATTTTCGACTTGTACCCCATCAATAATTTTTGAAGAAAAAGAACAACCTAACAAGATTGTTTTCCATACCTCAAGTTCAAGGTTTTGCAAACACCATATCATTTTTTTTTCTAAATTTATGATTGGATCTGGCAAAGAAAAGAGTTTTGTTGATGGAAAAACTAAGTCTTGAAAAAAGGGATAGTCTCTTTATTATTTCCTCTTAACAATTAAGTATTTGAAACAAGCAATCCATCTATAATACTAATTGAAATAATAAATAGATTCATAGTTAACCAATCTTGTAAAACCAAATCGCTATTGAATCGAAAATTACCCGCTCATGGTTCAATGGTTCGGGACCAATGGTCGAACCATGAGTGAACCAATGAGGGTCACAAATATAATTTATATTATTTTAAAATTAAAATCAATAAATTTTTTGTTTTAAATACATAATTTAAATTCAATAACATTTATTTCGTGACTTCTATAAAGATATTTTATATCTTAAACTTGTATAGTAATAATATATTTTTTTACATCTACATGGAATAAATATGAATAATATTTAAACATTGAAATATATTAGAATAGAAGGGAAAATCTTATCTTATTTATAATTGATCAGATATTGACTTTTTAGTGCAATCTACAGAATGATAGAGGCCTGTTCAATCTCTCCCATTTCCCACATCGAAACTCTCATGGAGACATTCAAATAATTTAAATCTTCATTTTCAACCCACCACGACAAGTCAAGGGGAAGTGCATTACTGATGTCTTTGGAAAGTCAATGTCGTAGATTATCAGACGGAAGGCGCTCATTAAAAATCGCCACAAGCCGATCTCATAAAAGAACAGAATGGACTATTAACCCGTCTGGCTTTTGATCAAATCGCTTATGTTTGACAAGATACCCATGAGGTTTAATTACTTGCTCATCGGTACCCTAATTTGGAGCCAAGACTGTGCCTTCTGCAAGGTATCGATCGACAAATTCAAATCGGACAGACTAGCTAGTCCAAATTGCTTTTTAAAATGCAAATAACCTAAGTGAGGGGTGAATTGGGTTTATCAATTGCAAAATGAATGAAAATTTTGAACTAAATCAAAGAGATAAAGGGAGAGAGAATGAAAACTCATTTATCAGGTCGGTGACTCCTGCCTATGTTCACATCTTCTCAACCTTCAATCTATCGAGGGTTCCATTATCTTAAAGTTTTTTGATCGAGCCTTCTTCATACACTTGGATTATGGATACAATAGCTCTACAAATTTCTACTAAGTATAATCACCACTTGAAGTCGTTTATAATGAAATTCTCCGATCCCTTGTGTATTCAATGCAATTGGCTCAAATTAGCTTGCTCACACATTACATACAAAGGAAAGATAGATGGTTGCAATGCCGACTTCTAGACATGCAAATGAAAAAATGAATGCAAAAATTTCACTTGTTTAAGAGCTGGATGGGAAGAATAGCAATTGAGGCTTTCATTCAAGTGTTTCCCTTCTACCAAAAAATGAATTCCCAACATTTATTTATGTGATGAAGCATCGGGGCCCCAAAATTTCCCAAAAAGTGCTAACTAGCCATTGGGGAGGTAATCGGCCCATCAACTCTGAGATTGAAGCAATCATACATGATGCAAACCACTATTCTCATCAACCCGAAGCACGAGTGCCAACTAGATGTTACCGCCACGGGGGAGCCATCGTTCATCAATAGGTACAATAGCAACCAAGTACTTAACAAATCGCTATTCATAAACTCTATAATCAGAGCAAATCACAAATTCATTTGCATTCATTTATACTCATTTTGATTTCTGCAGTTTATGCAATCATTTTAAAGTTCAACTCGAGTCCTAAATGCTTATGATTCAAAGTCCAAACTCGTTTTAAAATACTGGCGAATCTAAACCCAAACAGGTTAAGAATATGATCCATGTATATTTGATAACCTATGCACCAAGTTGAAATGTCTTCATGTTGTTCTTGACTTAGAGTCCTACTTCTTGTCATCTTGACTTTAATTCTTGATCCCTTGAATCTAATTAACTTGTTTTCTAAGAGCCTCGATCAAGAACACCATTGTTATTTTGCTTGAAACATCTTCATTTGATACTTGCTTTATCACAACCTGTCACTAATCTTAATTTCACCATTAGTAATTAGAAACCATGGCATTTTATCATCAAACCTCATTTCATACTTTTAGCTTCAAAGGATTTTCTCGATGTAAAAGTTTTAAGGAAAATATAAATCAAATTATTTGATAATCAAGACCATAATGATTTTAATTCAAATATTTGTTATCACAAGATAACAACTTTGATAGTCTACAAACTAATTGAGCAAAGTACCACTATTCTCACTACTCATAGATTCTAATTATGGTATCAATTTTGGACAAAGATTATATTTTAATAAATTGTTTTACTTGCTCATATCGATGTAAATATTAGCCTTTAAAACAAATGCAAGCCCCCTTAGACTTATTTGCAATTGGCAATTTGTTTTCAAACTTCTTGAAATATTGAGTATGATGTATTTCATTGTCCTCGACTATTGCGTATAGCTTGATAAATTGAAGGCCATAGGAGCAATAGGGGGCAAAACAATGAAGCACTTCAACTTTTAAATGATGATGGTCCATTGCATTTCTCTTCTTAATTTTCTTTCCAATACTTATTCTATATTTCAAACATATGTAGAAACAATTAAAACTTGTTATCATATATTTTTACTGTGACTACATTAAAGTAAGATATAGATTGATAGGGATTGGAGAGTGGGTGCTTTTTATACGGCCGCAATTTTTCATAACGATTACTTAGATTTAATGAGTAAATGATAAATTATTTTATTGATTTTTTAGTAGCTAAAATTGATATAATATTGTATCCATCTAATTGTTTGCACAATGAAACATGTTAAGTGGTAGAAATTTTAGTAACTGTCAAATTGAATGTTAAATATAGTTGATGTGGACGCCCCCAAAACTCCGGGGTCCGCTGACTACCACAACTCCGCTGAATACAAGTGGACGTCGAGTTACCCGATGCCACTTTAGGAAAATCGGCAGTCCCTTGTACAGGGAGCTCACCTAAATACAATACCTCGCAAATACCGTCCTAAACAAATTAATATATATGCAATATATATGTCCAATATGGCCACTGGGCCCATAACAAGACTCAATATGCATATCCAAACTATATCCAGTTTTAAGAGTTAATAAACTACTTACATACAATACATATATTAAAATTGGGGCGAGTTTTTAATACATAAACATCAACAAAGCCACATTCCGGGCTTTCTTCTAGCGTCGCCCCCAGACGAGCCGCCCCTCGCACGCTCCGTACCAGAAAAGTGGGATCCCACGACCTGGGTGAGCTAAATCTCAAGAGGAGAATCGCCCCTAAGTGAGCTACTCACCACCTAAGTGCAATGCTCCAATATAAACACACACACCTCAAGTAAATACATGATCCTACTTGAATGTCTACATGATCACCCCATGCTCGCCAGTCCTCGACCGACCACCACACTCGCTCTCAAGCCATATGAGAAAAATAATTATTTTCAAACAAAACTTTTGTTCTTGAAAATAGGCCACCAAATATCTGCTAAAATATGGACTACCCTCCGAGGTGAATGGTTGGTGAGCTTTCCGAAATTAGCCATGGTCCTCATCCTAAATGATCTGGCTGCCCATCTCCCAACCCAATTCTCCGAATATCATCCCGTGGAAATTCCTTCGCAGAACCATATCATCCGTTTATAAAATACCTTGTCATGCACTCACACCTAATTCCCAGGCTACGCCCAAGGTATATGAAAATGCATTATGTCATTTTCAAAATCATTTACATTTCAATGTTCTTCAATATGCACAGTTTTCAACTCATCCATAATTACACGCATGTAATTCCAACACATCAAGCATCACCCAATTTAGCTCAATCAGCAAATCATAACCATCTCCACGGTTTATGCTCACAATTATATTCCATATAATTGAGCAAATCACAATCTTTATTCCTTAATGGTTTATACATACACAATTATATTCCATATAATTGTAATTTGCTGTTAATACTCATTACATTAACCTTATTGATTTCTACACCACACCAAATCAAGTCACTCATTTCATACAATTTCATACCAAAACACATGGACAATTTCAGCCCAATTATCACAAACCCGGACTGCTTTACAAACCCTAAAAACGCAGTAAGTGGGTCATTCCACGGCGCCCCATTACTTCCTACACTGCTCCTCTGGCTGGAACCGATTTCCATTCCCACTCCGGCCTCCTAATCACCATAGCATAATTTATTCATTAAATTATCATTAATAAGAAACCCATAACAGTCCATACACATCGTTACGGGACCGTCCTCATGGTCTGGGTACCCCACAATTCGTCCCATGTTCGGGACCGATCAAACACCCATTCCCTGCATTTTCTCATCACATGCATTTAAAGCAATTTTGGTGAAATAAAAACACCCAAAACAGCCCCCACTTCGGGCACTACGATGGGAGAAAAATCACCAAGAATTTCTAACAATTCGGTCCCATGTTTTGGGACCGATCAAACCGCCCCTCACGGCCTCAAACCAACCGAAACATCGAAAAACCCTTAAAAATGGGAATAAAACGCAAGTAGGGAGAAAATCCTACCTCTTGGAGTTGTCAAAAACTCAAGAAACTCCGGTCCACGCCACGCCCGCGCATAACGTTTCCCCTTCTTGTTCGCCGAAATCCAATCTGGCCCGATCAAGGTGTATTTCTAGAGAGAAGTCGAGACTCTCTCTGTAATCACCATTTTTGCTCCTCCACGCCTACTGCCCCCCCAAATGACTCTCACGCTTTGTCTTTGATTTTAATGGAGAAGAACACTATTTGATCTTCGTCTTTTAGACTTAAGAACAAATCTCTAAATGACATGTATGTCCCTCTTTTTACTCAGATTTGATTTTCTAGTGACTACCTACTGGGCCCATTTTCATCATTTCTCTACTCATACCACTTATGGTACATGAGTACTTGTTATATGTGACTTTCTGTCATCGTCAAAACCTGCTTTACTAAGACTCCGAATGCGACATGCCTTAAAACGTTAGTCAATTCGACCGCCTCAAAGAAATTGCGAAATTTTACGTGCTAACTAGATTTAGCGAGACGATTCTAACGGCAAATCCGCTTTGTCATCCTTAATTACGGATTTTTTTTAACCGTAATTAAAATTACGATTTTACCCCTATTCCAGAAATTGTAATTTCTCGGGTCTTACAGTTGATAAACAAATGTGAAACACTTCAAGTAGTATTTATTGTGAATGTGGTTATTCTTTTGATCTTATCTAAAAAATAAAGTGAATCATTATACGCTTTTTTACCTTATATTGCAATCAACCATATGCTTATTTTATATGGATATGTTTTTTTTTTTACAGTACATGATAGGAGCATTTCATACTAGTTTATACATCATTATTCACCTATATCATTTACATGCTTTCAAAGATTATAACGCTTAATTGTATCATCTTATGATTCTAGGTATATTTTGAAGCAAGTAGTGCATAAAGAGAGCAAAAAATGAATTTATATCGCACCAAAGGACCTCACATGGCTTTGGAATATATATGGATGGATTCCCAGCATCCTCGCCGCGTATATAATCCAACATCACTAATTGAAGCTAAAGCAAAAATTACAGCATCGTGAAGTGAAAAATGGAAGAATTTTGAGTCATCTGGGATAGTATAAAAGAAAAAGTGAACCCCAAGTACAGTGAGGGCTGGAAAAGAGTTAGAAAACCCTACAAAGAGCTTAAGAGGAGGATTTTAGAAAGAAGAGAAGAGGAACTTCAAGAAGGCTAGAAGATTGAAGACTAGAGAAGAGGACCCATTCCCCATCAAATTTGTTTCTCTAAACTCCCTCTTTTTTCCTTTGAAAATATGTTCAATCTCTCTAGTTCGTGTCCTGTCGGGTGGTTAGATTGGAAACAAAGAAGCACAAAAATTTATTAACCTAAAACCAACTCCAACGTAGCTCTAGAGTCATCCACTAGGATGGGTTTTCCTCTCTTAGTTTTGTAATCCTAGGTTTCTAATTACTAATTTAATTTCTTTATGAAAAACTGAAACTAAAACGTAAAAATTAAAGTGTTGATTTTGAAGAGCTTTGAAGAAGATGATTACAGTTTTAGGAAAAATAATGTAAAAAGAGTCTCAGATTTGAATTTACACCAAATCCGGCCTCACTATGGTGATTCAAGGGGTTTTGTAATTTCCTATCATTTTCCTAAGAAACCACTTACTGGATCCCTAAACTCCGCCTAGGTACCTCTTGCATGATATAAGTGAAGCATAAATTCTAGGTGTAGAGGAAGTCATTCATACCTGATTTGAAAGGTGTTTGATAGGTTCCCAAGTTGACCCTTTAGTTGTTTCGGGAAAAAAGACAATATGATACGCATGTTGGGTCAAAGGTGCGCTGGCTAAGCAACAACACATACCATTCAAACTTGTTAAGTATCAAGAATATTAGTTGGAGAGAAGAGAACCTCCTCTACGGATAGTTGGGGGAACACCTTAGCCTTGGAAAATGATTCTAATACATCCCAAAATCAAATATATACATAAGTGGAAAGAGAGTCAAAGAGAGAGAGAGAGAGAGAGAGGAAGAATTAGGATAAAGAGGAATCTTCAATCTTCTTCTTCTCTTCTCTTGGTTCTCCCTTCTCTAAGAGAGCAAAAATGGTGTCTCTAGCCCCCAAAATCACTGTTTGGAAACCCTAGAAATGTTCTCTATTTATAGGCCCCTTTCATTTGGACTCAAAAATGGGCCTTGAATTGGTGCCTAGGCGTGAACAAAAATTGTCTGTGGAGGTCGCTTCACGCCGGGCGTGAACACAAGCCTTAAGTATGAACAATAGTCTACAACATTTCCTTTAAGCTATTTTTTCTTCATTTTCGATCCGATTTCGCTCCAATTTCTTTTGTTTGGCTCCAAGGAAGATCTTATCACCAAGATAAATAATTTTAAAAATTAAAACACTTATTTATATCTTAAAAATTTAAAATAATATGCAAAACATGCAGATAAAATGAATATAAAAGCTACTCGTCAATAACGCTACTTATAAAATTTATTTTTGGAAAATCTTTGAAAATATGAAAAATAAGTTGAAGACGACTATTGTTTTAAAAATAGTAAAAATCCCAAAGTAAATTGATTTTTATTCTATATAATATAAGATAATCAATTTAAAATTTATTCACAAAACCAATTCTTTTGACAACGGTTTCTAAAATGATTCCTAGAACATTCTTGATGCATTTGATATTTCAAGAGCATAATAAACACGTGAGAACAAACTTAAGGCTTTTTATATTTTAAAAGCAAAAATGCAAGAGAATATAAGTTTAACATATATAAACCCATAAAATTAAAAGTATTTTACTTTTTTTTTTGTCTATAACAACAATCACTACAAGAAAAATAGGTTATAGCCTCAAAAATTATACATGGGTAGTGAAATTTTATAAATAAAATTACATAAATTGATGTGGCTGAAAGAAGTTCTCTTCAACCTACCAGTTAGTCGCGGAATTAAATTATGTGTTAATAAATAAGCTCTTATAATTGCATAAAGAAGAATAACGATATTATAGAGTCGTCCTACTGACGCATTAATTTTAGATCACTACCATATATATCGAATAGACACGTTAATTGTAAGACTACTAGCATAGACACAATACATAATCTACCCTAGTTATTCCCCCTTCCAAACCACACTAACCCCCCCTCTCTCTCGTGGACGCCCTCTCTCCCACATGCTCTGCCACCTTCCTACCCAAACATTCTGGTTCCACTATCTCGATCATCAAGCCGAGGTAATATTTTTTCTCATTACTTATTTTTGAAAGTTTCATCGAAGCCCCACTTTATGTTTCTTTCTCTTGACTTTAAACCTTGACTAATCTCTTTTTGTTCTAGTAACTTTCTTTTTATTTTCTTTTGATTTAAGTGTTTTCTTGTCATGATTTCATTCCACTTTTCGACAGAATAAGGTGGGGGAATAGAGAGGGTTTTATGTACCTCTCCCCAACTTCGGATTAGGTAATGTGATGAGTGAGAAATTTAATTCTACTATTCCAAGTATCAATAATTTTAATGGTTTTATTCCCTCTGAGCTAAACGGGATGTAATCTTCACGATAGGTTTTTTCATGGAAACTGTCTTGCTTCTCATGCTACTTCTACTTTCAATTCAATAAGCGAAGGACTAGTATTATCTATTCAGATATTTTTAAGATTCAAAATTTGTTGCAATTCAAAGATCAGATCATGAAATTCAATTTTGGGATAAAGAAAGAGGGGAGATGTTTCATCAAACATGCAAATCAACTAGTCCTGCTTAGGATATAAATACTCTTTCCAAAAATGATGCCATATTTTTGAGCAAGAAACACTTTGCTCTCAAGAATATCACAGTAGTAACATCCCATGGTTTCTTTAGGATAGCCCCAGTAAGGCATTATCTGATTTCTCGTGTTAGTGTTAGAATATGATGCTTTACACAAGCTTCAACCCTGGGATGATGAAAGACAAACTAGGGGCTTCCCAAATGACATCTCATATGGTGTCCTTTGAACCAACCTAGATAGAACAAGGTTAAGAATAAAAATAGTAGTCTCTAGGGTATATCCTCAAAAAGGATATTAGAAGATCTATTTCACTAATCATAGATTGAATAGTATCTAATAAAATCCAATTTCTCCATTTAGAAACACTAGTCCACTGAGGTGTTTGTGGTGGAGTCAATTGTGAAACTATTTCATAATATTTAAGATAATAATCAAATTCTAGGCTTGAGTATTCACCACCCTTATAAGTACTACATATATAAGGGATAAGGTTTCCATCGTTTTTTGTTTTTAAAGTGCTTCATCTTCCATTATTGGGAACAAGAGCAAGAACCATAGCCTTTAGCCTCTCTTCCTTCTCACCAAAGAAGATCCAAAATTAAGGAAGAGTTATCATGTTGTTTGCACCCATATTAAAATTTGTCTCTATTGATTAAGTTCATATAGAAAAGTCCAGGGGTATTTTTTAAAATTTTAAAATTTTCTGAAGTCAAACGAGACTTTTTCTCAAAGTCGAATACATTAAGATGTAGGCGCTATTGGAGGTGGTGACGAAACTCAGGAGCAAGTCTCCTAATGGAAGGCACGAGGCTCGAGAAAGGGCAGAGTAGAGAAAATACAAGACCTTGGCAAGAATTCAAGGACTCCTATAAAAGGAGAATAGCTCTCATGAGAAAGAGACCAACAACCAATCAATCAACAATAATAAATCACTTCTAGCAGCTTAGTCATTCTAGTAGAATTTTTCAAGCTTCTTTTATTTCCGCACGTTTGTCATTTCGCTTTCCTATCAAATACAACAATTTCTTAGCAATTTCTACAACACCTTCATTTCGCTTTCCTAGTGATATAAGGCAATTCTCTTAGCAATTCCTTCAAATTTTCATTTTAATTTTCTTCAGTTTATTTATTGTTGCATTTTTACTTAGATTATGGGGAACTATCAAGGGAACCAGAGAACCTAATTTTCCATATGATTAGAAATTTGATGTTCAGTGTAGTATTAGTTTGGAAACGATTTAATTTCCTAGCACGCCCGCACATTTTTCTATTTGTCATTATGCATGTTGAAGTGACATTCACAAAAATCACCAACACATGCAAATTAATCTTGAATGTTTGAGACCCGTAATTACTTCAATATTCTCCTTTGCCATGTGGATTAAATTTGGGAATGTTCAAACTTGAGGTACAATTTTCTAATGCACATTCTAAATCCTATTATTGTAGCATTGAAATTTTCAAATAAGCAGGATTTGAAAATATAAAAGATCTCTCACGTACCTAGCTTGATCTTAATGATGAATGAAGAGATTTAGTATTCCAACACTAACATCACACAAAATCTTTGTTTTGGTGATCATTTCATTTATACCTAATTAATGTTTATTACCATATATATTAATCAAACATCAACATTTACTACAAAATATATTAATCAAAAACCAATTTAAGATATCACATTCAAGCATTTAAATGAATGATTTCCTTCTCAACTCTTAAGAATCATATATTAGACTGGTAATGTAAATGATTTTCATTTTGGGTAGCCTGATGTCATCCAATTAATTTATTCGACCATATTATTGTTCAAATGTTTTGCCTCCATGTTGTGAGTTTATTTGTATCAATTGTATGTATATTTTCACTATGCCTCCTCTTAAACAACAATATATATCTTGTTTTGGTTATATCAGTTATCTATTTGTTTTCACTTTACCCGCCATTAAGCAACAGCATCTTGAATGCAGCGGAATCCATTATTTAGAAGTTTTTTTTTGCAATCCTACTAATTGGATCCTCGCTCTTTATACTTAGGTGTTTGTAACCTTGTTGACACAAGTTGTAACTCTAAGTTCTAAAAGTATACCACCAATTAAACAACTTCTCAAACGTCCATCAAACAAGCAATACAGTCAGATTGCCTAGCAAATTAATGTATTGCAAGATTACTTCATATTATGTTAGGAGATAGCTAAACATATACTGAAAAAGCATATTATTAGGGAATAAATCCTCAAATAAACCAAATATATTACCCCAAGGATAAATATTAATTTTATATATAGAGAATATATATAAAAACCAAAGACTTTAATTATAGAAATGATATTACCTGTCAATGCTTATAAAAACCTTTACTAATGTAGACACATCATAAGAAAAAATGGAATCTATTTATTGCTAATTCCTTTTTTCTTCCGGGCTTTGGGTGACGCCTCTTTCTCCCCACTCCACCAAAATTTATCACAACCTTCTAATCATCTCTTCCTCAAGAGTAACATCGTCATCATATATATAAAGAAAAAGTTGTTTCTCTTAAGATGAGATCATCACCGAAAGGTAGTGGTTGAACCAATCATTCTAAAGGAATGATAGTTTCTTATAAGTTTACAATTTTTTTTTATAATGTGTTGGATTTTAGAGTTGGGTCGCCCAAAATGGGTCCATGACCCATGATCCATGACCCAACTTATTTTTGAATATAAAATGGTAGTTAAATGGAAGTTAACAAGCAGTTAAGAAAAAACATAAAAAGGGATATCTAATAAAAACGACTTTCCTCTAATCTCACTCAAAAAGAAGAAGAACTTTTAGATTTGGTGGAAAGGTTGGCATTTTTCATTTATGTAATTGTCACTAAATGATCCAAAGAAGCAAACAAGATCTCAATATTCCTCCGTAATTAGTGTTCTGCATGTAATAATTATCCTTATAATTCTATCCATCATTGCATCGCAGTCATTTCCTTTACTTTATGGTATTGATTTAAATGCCATATTTGCACTTCAAAGAAATCATAGTCATAATAAGAAGATACAACAGGAACAGAAAGTCTATAAAAAGGCATTAAAAGACCAAGATATTTTCTTCATCTGTAGATTACTCTCCAATCAAGATCTCTATATTGACATTTCTGGTATATAGAGATCATGGGGAATATAGAAATGTATATTCTTAGTATATTCTTTCTGGTATGGAGAGATTGGAGTATAGAAATGTAGTTTTTAGTTTTCTACATTTCTGGTATAAAGCATTCACGATAAAAAATAGTAACTTCCTACAAAAGTTTCACAAAATATTTTTTCATTGTTCTTCATCGTTTCCTCGAAAAATTTTCTTCGGGCCCAAGTAATGAATATAAATATAAACGGTGCGCTTTAAGTTTAAATCGAAAAGCAATTTAATTTAAAATATAAAATATATATTTTATATATATATTTCTTGTTTCAATGAAATTTAAATTAGAAATATGAAGCAGTTGAGTTTGACTTAGTACACTAAGAAGATCATACCCATCAAAAAATTTCCCCAGGAAAATGAAGTTATGTGGAGAAAGAAAGAAAGAAACAACTCTAAAGTGGGGTTTCTTTGCCTTTTTTGGTTCTATCACTTTGCTTCGAATTAGAGATTCAAGACTGCGGACCTAAAACGCCCTTAGTGTTATGGTTTATTTTCCGAAAATTTGAAACTTTCTTGTGAAAGGATGAGGGATATGGAGGGCTTTACACAAAGATAGGTGTCCACGGATTTGAGAGACGTGGAAAAGCCCTCTCATTTCTGTGAAAAGCCACACTACTGTTATGGCTAGCAAATAGTCAGGCACGGTGTTTTTTTTTTCAAACGGTGGGAGTATTTTGCAATTATTCTTCGTGATGAAATGACATGGCAATAAATAAATAATTAAATATTCTCACCTTGGTGGCCCCGCTTAATTTATCCGCACAAATCCGCTCTCTTCAAGGTGATGCCGCCTACGCCCCGAGAGATAGTGACCCCACTCCTCCACAGGCGAGTCAGGGTAGTTTAACTTCCCTTCTAGGGACCCGAGAGAAGTCCAAACCGTTTTCTTCTCCTCTTGCGCTTTTTTTTAAATATGAATTCAGACATTTTATCAAAATAAGTGATAAAATAATATACTAATAATTGTTTAAATTAAAATTATATGATTTACAATTGGTTAGTTAGACATTATTTTTGGTGCATTCCTTCTTTGTGCAATTATTATTTTGGGTAAATTAATTGAGTTTTTTTTCTGTATATGTACGTAATTCTTCCTCTGCCCGCCCAAACAAATGGGTCCAATCGTTGAAATTTAGAGAGAAGGTGGAGTCTCTCTCTCTAAAACTCTCTATTTTTCTTCCTCTTTTTTTCTTTTTTCCGCCGGATCAGTTTTTCCTCTATTTAGAGAGCATGTTCTAAGCCTTCGACACCTTATCACTCTGTCTCCTAACCCACATTCCTTCCCACTAAATTCATGCAAAGCCTCTATCCAAGACACCTAGCATCCACTTTAGCATTTACCTTTCATGCAAGACTACTTTCCTTAGACACGTAGCCTACTTTGCATGCACCTACGGTGTGGGACTTTATGCCACCTGTCATTTACTTATTTGTCCAATTGCCTCGAATTACGTACAATTCCCGACTGTCTCGGAATTTAACGAAATCTAACATGGTAGCTAGATTTCGCAAGACGATTCCAACGGTGAAGTCCGTTTCGTCATCCGAGACCTAGAAAAATTCAGGATTTTTGACCGAAATTACCATTTTACCCTTTTTCAGAAAATTAAAATTTTCTCGGGTTTTACACATCTAGTATTTAGTAATCTAAGTCAAAAAAGGTGATAATGAACTTTGTCTTGAAAATCCTTTTACTAGACCTATGCTGAAGTTTCCCCACACTTCCTAGTCTCCTTCAGAGTATGTCAGTTTTTTTCTTTATTTTTTTGAATAATGGATAAAGACTAAAGGCGAATTATATGTAATCCATTAATTTACCAATGGTAATCAAATTTATTATATTTTAACAATCAAATTAATTAGGACATTGGGATACTAATCACTACTAAACGTATATAAATCATGACAGTAACATTATTTTCTTTAATACTTCCTCTAACCAAATTACATGCTAATAATTGAAAAAGATTATCAAGGCAATCGAATGAAACAAAGTAAAAAAACAACAATGAATGCAGAGTATTGTATTATTATCATATGAGATCCATCAGCAAATTAAGATATTGTACATAATCACCTTCTGTAGTTTCCATGTTTGAGGAGTTCTAGTTGTTAAGGCCTCGGGCTTAAGTTGATAGGCACATGCCCGCATCTCACACACTCCTCAAGATGAACAATACAGCCTACTATAGCACTCCTACCGCATAGACAAAACAAGTCAGTTAATGTTTCTTGGCAATTGGCTTTGGCTTGGACCCTGATGGTTATATCAGTTTTTAATGGTTATGTTAATATTCCAATAACTATATCCCGAGATGGACTATAAATATATAAACATCTAAGGCACTTAAATAGAGTATTTTCAACAATGTATTGTTCAATATTGTTCAAGAGGGTGCAAAATTATTATAACATGAAAGTTCAAATATAAACTAATATTCAATATCCCAGAGGTTCATCTATCCTTGGAACAAAGCTTCAAATCACAAATTTCTGTGACCTTATGTTTCGCTAAGTACATTAATTATCTATTAGTGAGTTCCTCAACAATAATCTGTTTATTACAAGAAATAGGGAACTAAAATTACTGATACCCCTTTTCTTGAATATTTAATTTCTTAAAAGTGTTATTGATTATGAAAAAAAAATACAAGCATTCATATCAATGATGGGAAAATAGTTCACTAACGAAGCAAAGCTCAAAGTTCTATTTCTCATTTCGTTAAAGAATACCATATATTATTATATAGTTATTTTTAAAAGAAAAATTATAACCCAACTAGAACCATTTATGATTATACCTTTTTCCGACTCCACTCATGCCATCGAGCTTTGTAGTTGAAGTAAACAAGCCTACATCAAAAGTAGATTAAAATAAAGCATAAAAATAAATAAAAATAAAAACAAGCGTGATAAGTTTTGTATATCAAGAGAGGAAATAAGATTCCAATTGCAGGCTTAATTTAAAGAAGGCTTATACAAAAATTTGTAAACTTGTAAGAAACTATCATACCTTTAGAATGATTGGTTCAATCACTCTATCTTTCAATGATGATCTCATCTTAAGAGAACCAACTTTTTTCTTTATATATGATGACGATGTTGCTCTTGAGGAAGTGATGATTAGAAGGTAGTGATAAATTTTACTGAGTGAGAGAGAAAGAGAGGTCACCCAAAACCCTAGAAGAAAAAAATGAATTAGTAACTTAAATAGATTCCATTTTTTCCTTATGACATGCCTATCTTAGTAAGGTTTTTATAGTAGTGACACGATAATATCATTTCTTACACTATGTTTGTTTTTTATATGCATTTTCTATATATAAATTAATATTTTTCCTCGGGGTAATATATTTGGTTATTTCCGAGGATTTATTCCCTAATAATATGCTTTTTCGCATATGTTGCTATCTCCTAGCATAATATGAAGTAATCTTGCATTACATTAATTTACTAAGTGCAATATGAGAGTGTATTGCTTATTCGATGAATATTTGAGAAGTTTAATTGATGGTATACTTTTAACTTAGGGTTATGACTCACAATAACGAGGTTAGCAACATCTAAGTATAAGAAGTGAGGACGACTTAGTAGGATTGCAAAACAAAACTACATAATGGATTCCCCTACATTCAAGATACTGTTGCTTAGAGGCGGGTAGAGTGAAAACAAATTGATAATTGATACAACCAAAACAAGATATTGTTGTTTAAGAGGACGCATAGTGAAAAGATGCATACAATTGGGACAAATAAACTCACAATAGGGAGGCAAAACATTTGAACAATAATTTTGTTGAATAAATTAATTGGATGACATCAGGCTACCCAAAATGACAATCATTTACAGTCCTTAGCAAGTCTATTATATGATTCTAAGAGCGTGTAATGAAGTCATTCATTTAAATACCAATGTGAGATCTTAAATTGGTTTTGATTAATATATATGGTAATGAATATTGATGTTTGATTAATATATATGGTAATAAATATTGATGTTTGATTATATGGTAATAAACATAGATTAGGTATATATGAAGTGATCAAAACAAAGATTTTGTGTGATGTTGATGCTTGAATCCTAAAATTTTTCATTCTCAACATAAGATCATGCAAGGTATGTAAATCTTGTGTTTTTCAACATCCCCATGCACATTTTAAAATTGCTATTCGAATATTAGAATGTGCATTAGAAAATTGTACCTCAAGTTTGAACATTCTAAATTCTAAGATCTGCCACATGGTGAAGGAGAAGATTGAAGTCATTACGGTGTCTCAAACATTCAAAATTAATTGGTATGATAACTTTCCATAATTCTTGCCTTTCGTGAGAATGAAGAGAGCCTAAAGGCTATGGTTCTCTCTCTCTTTTCGAATAATGGAAGATGAATCATTTTAAAAACAAAAAATGATGGAAATTAACCTTATCCCTTATATATGTAGTACTTATGAGGGTGGTGAGTACTCAAGCCAAAAATTTGATGATTATCTTAAATATTATGAACAAGATCGTTAGCTTGATTCCACCACAAACACCTACGGACTGTTTCTAAATGGAGAAATTGATTTTATTAGATACTATTCAATTCTATGATTTGTCAAAACATATTCAAATATCCTTTTTGAGGGTATACCCTAGAGACTACTATGTTAATTCTTAATCTTGTTCTATCCAAAGTTGATTTAAAATACACCATGTGAGATGTCAATTTGGGAAGCCTCTGGGTTTGTCTTTTTCTTCATATATTTAGGGTTATGAAGCTTGTGTAAAGCATCTGATTTAACGTGTACCTCCCAAAAAAAAAAAATAAATGCCTTTTGGGGGTAGTCTTAAAGAAACCATGATGTTACTACTACGATATTCACTGAGCAAAGTGTTTTTTGCTCAAAATGGCATCATTGGTTATATTCATATCTAAACGGATTCGTTGATTTGCAAGTTTGATGAAACATCTATCTTCTTCTCTTTCCCAAAATTGGAATTTCATGATCTCATCTTTGAATTGCAAAACAATCGAATCTAAAAAATTATCTCGAATATATAATACTAGCCCTTCACTTATTGAATCGAAGTAGAACCAAAGATGAGAAGCAAAGGAATAGTTTCTCCATGAAAAACCTATCAACCGAAAGATTGCATCCATTTTGCTCAGAGGAATAAAACCATTGAAACTATTGATACTTGGAAAAACATAATTCAATTTCTCACCCATCACATTACCTAATCAGAAGATGGGGAGAGAATTGCAAAACCCTTTCTATTCCCCCACCTTATTAACCAATCAGGAAAAGTGGAATGAAATCGCAACAAGAAATCCCTTAAATCAAAGAAAATAAAAAGAAAGTTACTAGAACAAAGAGATTAGTTAAGGTTTAAAGAGAATCAAGATAAAGAAACATAAAAATTAGGGCTTCGATGAAACTTTCAAAGATAAGTAATGAGAAAGAAAAAAATTTACCTCAAACGAAGATTGAGAGAGAACGAAACTGGGAAGGAAGTATCGACGAAAAGTTCATATAGTCATTCGGTCTGAATGCTACAAGTAGAACATGAGCCAGATGACGGAACGAGGAGACCTTGGATGTAGAAGATCATAACATCATTGATTGGAAGATTTGGATTCCTATAGGGGGTGAGGAGGGAGGAACTAGGGTCGTAGTGTTACAATTAACGTGTCTATTCACTATCTATGATATCTATCTAAAATTGATGTGTTAATTGAACGACTCTATTATAATGTTTTTATCCTTTATGCAATTGTAGGAGCTTATTTATTAACACTTAATTTAATTCCGCGACTGAGTGAAAGCTTGAAGAAAACTACCTTAAACCACATCAATTAAATAAATGTGATTGTATGTAATTTTATTTATGAAATTTCACAACCCATACTAAATTTTTGAGGCTATAACCAATTTTTCTTGTAGTGATTGTTGTTTTAGACAAAAAAAAAAAAAAAAATTAAACACTTTATTCTTTTATGGGTGTTATATATGTTAAACATATTATGTTGTATTTTTTTTCAAAATATAAAAAGCCTCCATTTTGCTCTCACATGTTTATTATTCTCTTGAATATCAAATGCATCAGGTATGTTCTAGGAATCATTTTAGAAACTGTTGTCTAAAGAATTGTTTTTGTGAATAAATTTTAAATTGGTTATGTTATATTATCTAGAATAAAAATCAATTTACTTTGGGATTTTTAATATTTTGTAAAACAATAGTCGTTTTCAACCTATTTTCCATATTTTTGAAGATTTTTTAAAAATAAATTTTATAAGTAGCGTTATTGATGAGTAGCTTTTTTACTCATTTAATCTTCATGTTTTTCTTATATTTTATATTTTTAAGATATGCTCGATTCTTTAAATTATTTATCTTGGTGATTAGATCTTCCTTGAGCCAAACGAAAGAAACCGGAGCACCATCGGATCGAAAATGAAGAAAAATGAGCAAAAAAGGAAATGTGTGAATAGTGTTCACGCCTAGGCTTCACAAGAGAGCCTCTCCCAGCAGTTTTTAGTTCACGCCTAGGCGTGACACTCACACCAAGGCACCAATTCAGGGCCCATTTTGCCAAAAAGCTCCTTTGAGTCCAAATGAAAGGGGCTTATAAATAAAACACTTCTAGGGTTTCCAAACAATAATTTTGGGGGCTAAAGACACCATTTTTTCTCTCTTGGAGAAGGGAGAAACAGGAGAAGAGATAAGAAGAAGATTGAAGATTCCACTCTTATCCTAATTCTTCCTCTTTCTCTCTTTGACTCTCTTTTCTTTTTTGTATATATTTAATTTTGGGATGTATTAGAATCATTTTATAAGGCTAAGATGTAGCCAAATCTTGAATGCTTGAACTCTCTTAGTTTCAATTGATTAATGTGTTATTTCATATCTATGTTGAGTATTTATTCCTCTCTTAGTGCTTTTAAGTAGTTGGCCATTATTTGCATGCCTTGTGATTAAATATGAGATTTAGAATGATTATTGAGTTAGAACATGAATGAAATGACATTTGATAGGCATGGGTTAGATATATTCATGAGATTAGGTGGATTTATGATTTCAGAGCGACTGATGTGGCGCATCCTCATTCCTGGTGTCGGGCCTCACATATTCCTGGATTTCTTGCTCAAGTCGACATCTTACCCTCTTTCGATCTTCCCACCACTGCCTTTCATGGGACCTGGTACTGTTTCCTCCATTTAGTGGGCACCAACCTGAGCTACTAGTCAGCTTGGCACCACCACGGAAGAACTCAAGTAATTTAAGCCCTAGGTCCTGTGTTCGAGATGAGCCATGGTAATGTGGGGAGGTCCCTAAGGGGATAAGGTGGCTCACGAGGCCTAGGGGTCCACCAAAAGTCGACAAGGGGCCGCACCCGAGCGGGTCGCAGCCAATAAAAGGCGCCATCGCGGAGGTCCCCACCCCGGCCTACCACGCGGAGCCATCGTCACCCCCCGGGTCCTTAGATGGTTCTCCTCACTCACTAGGATATCCCCCTGCTCACAGGGTTTCTTTCGCCTCCGCAAGGATTCGAACCCGTCACCAAGAGCCTTGGGCGCCCCAGTGAAGATTCATACCAACCGAGCTACTAGCTCAGGCCTGTACCCACTACGTAAGAACTTGGGTACTTAAGCCCTAGGTCCCAGGTTCGAGGCGAGCCATGGTAGTGGGGGAGGTCCCTAAGGGGATAAGGTGGTCGGCCGAGGCCGGGGGTCCACCAAAGTCGACAGGTGGGCCCGCACTGAGGGTGGGGTCACACAATAAAAGGCGTTTGATTTGCCTCGGTGTGTCTCACTCTATTCTGACTTTTATTCTTCTGCCAAAACACTATCTCTTCTTAGTATTCTCACATCGTTTTAACCTCGACTCCAGGCTCAGCTCTTACGTAGTGGGTACCAACTGAGCTAGTAGCTCAGTTGGTACCCACTACGTAAGAACTTGGGTACTTAAGCCCTAGGTCCCGTGTCTCGAGGCGCAGCCAGAAGGAGGTCCCTAAGGATAAGGTGGTCGGCCGAGGCCGGGCCCACCAAAAGTCGACAGGCCCGCACCCGAGGGTGGGGTCGTCACAAATGAGTTCCAAAGATTCACGATTATCACAAAGATGTAGTTCTCTTGTCTTTTGGGATATGTTATTGTTGCTTGAGAAAGATTAGTAATTGCATTAGAGAAAATCACCATCAACATAGGAATTAAACATTGATTGATTGAGCTATGAGATTCAAATAGGATTGTTTTGGTGAAATCCATGCCCTAGGGTTTTTAGGTTTTCTTCCTCGAGTCTTGAGTCTATGTTGATAACTTAGGTTAATATTTGCATGATTGATTTCTTATTGTCTTTCAACCTAGCTTTGTTAATCCAAATAGAGTTAAGGCCAGATTAGGGTAGGCACTTAATAGCACAATTCTCGTGGGTTCAACACTCTCTTATCATTGTATTACTTGTTAAACAATAAATGAGTTTGCATTTCTCTTTCCCTTATCTCTTCATATTTGTTTCTCATGTCTTTAATCTTTATTTTAGTTGAAATTTCCATTCAATTTGCAAAAAAAGTTTTGACAAATCCAATTCACCCCTCTTGGGTTTTTTGCAATTTTTTTTAAAATCATACTAGACTAATCGATAGGTACCTTTTTCAGCCTGGTCCTAGCTTTTAAACTGGGGTACCATTGAATTGTAATTAAACCTCTTGGACTGTCAGTCAAATTAGGCGATTCGATCAAAACCGAACTGTCCATAGCCCACTCGATCCCATTTCTTTTCATGCACCTAAGTTAGAGTGATTCTAATGGACTCCGCTTCCCACGTAAGCACCTCAACATTTCCATTTCCAAAGCATCATTAATGGATCTCCAATGCATTAATGGCTTGCTCCTGATGGCTGTTGTGGGTGGAAAATGAAGATTTAAACTATTCAACCACTAAATCGATTGTCGAACCATGAACCGCTGATTTTTCCTGCTCAATAACTAGCTTGGTTTTTACAAGATTGGTTAATCCTGAATCTATTTACTATTTCAATTAGTATTAGAGATAGGTTGCTTGTTTCAAATACTTTATTGTCTAAGAGGAAAATGACCAACACTAGTCAATTTTCAAGACAAAAGTTTTAACATCAACAAAATTTCTTTCTTTCGTCGGATCCAATCATCAAATTAGAAAAAATGATATATTATTTGGGTAAAACTTGATCTTGATGTATGTAAAACAATCTTGTTATCCATTTCCTTCAAAAAATTGATGGGTTACATGTCCAAATATCCCTGAGGAGTATGCGATGATCTTGGAAAATAGGAAATTTCCAATTGAGAACTCAAGAGCTATTTACACTTTTGCTTTGTACTATGGACATGAAATAATATAATAGAATTTGTAAATGCAAATTAATTAAGTATAGAAAATACTCTAGTTACCTATGAAGGAATAGATCAAGTTAAAGAGTCTAAATGAATATGAAATGTTTAAAATGTAACCTAATAAATATTTTTTTGAGATGGTTACTAGGTTCACGGATATTGTTAATGTCTTTGAAGACAAGATAGTAAAATGGAAATCACTGATGAAAGCTTAAGACCACAACCTTTCAAATGGGAATCCAAGACTAACGACACTAAAAGCAATAATTGTTAAGCTACTCAAGGAGCTCATTGATCTTTGATGACCTAGTAGCAAAACAAGAAAAAGACAAGATAAGAAGGCAAAGTAAATCATTGCACTCAAGGCCAAAAAGGAAAATGAAAAATATGAGTGAAGATGTTGATGGCATTACTTTCATTACAAGGAAGGTCCACAAGGTGATGACGAAATATTTATATGGAGGAAGAGTGTACAATAGAAGAAACTTCAAGAAAGAAGGACCATTAAAGGAAGAAAAAGAAATACGAGAAGGAGAAAAAGATGACCTCAGGCTAGGGGCCTCAGCACCGGGGCTCGGGCCTCTTCGAGGCATGGCACGGTAGGTGGGGAGGTACAAGCACGTGAGCGAGAAGGCGAGCTTAGCTAAACTGTTTTTAGAAGGGATGGGCGCGGGCTTCATTTAGGCCGAAGCGGGCTGGCCGTCATGGGATTTCTAGCCAGCCCGAGGAAGCCCACCATAGGCACAATTTAGAGCCCCACCCATGGCTTGGCTATAGGCTCACCTGAAACGCCTACAAGCCCGCCCATAGGCTCACGTAGAAACCCGCCTGCAAGCCTACCCATAAGCCCGTCCTTAAGCCAACCTTTTAGGCTTGCCCTAACAGGCTCACCCTCTATTCCTATGTTATTATTTGTAAATACGTTATGTAACTATATTTATAACTTGTATTTTGTTACAAGTTTATTATATAAGTGAAATATATGTACAATTTAGTTGGTGCATTAAGTTTTAAGCAAGAGGAAGGGGGTTAAAATTAAAAAAAAAATTATGGTTTTAATTATTGGGCTTTTTAAGCCTTCTAATGCATGATGTGATCTAATCCTGTCTCGTGGACTCCTAGGTAACATCCTACCTAGACCTTGTCTTGAACATGATGGATATCAATTTCAGGAAACACTAGGCCAGCTCTAACTCAGCTCCAACACCAAGCTATACAGGTGTGATGGTCACACACATTACTTGACATGTCCTACGCCCAGCCTGCCCCATAGGAGCCACAGGTATTCGTATGCCTAAGTTGTGACACCTTGAAAGCACAGGGGGTCAGTTGTGACAGTCGGCTGCGAGCACAGTGTGTCTCATATCATGGGACCCGTACTTGAGTAAAATGACCCGATAGGGCGATCATCCATGCTCGATCCCATACGGTTGGGCATTTGTTTCTATAGATTCAAGGGTTATTACATTGCTCTTAATCTGAAACATATATTAAAAACTAGCTCATTCTAATATATACATAAAACAGAATCAAGGCCATAGTAGGCCCGCTTCATAATCAGGCCTCTAAGGAGCGTCGTCTGCTGTACACAATCCTGTACGAAAGGGTCCCACGATGGGGTGAGCTAATGCCTAGTAGAGATAAATTCTATAAGGGCTACTCCCCATCTAGGTGCACATGCAAATGATCATTTCACGGTCAGGCAATGACGATCCATGCATACATGTTGTCTTTATCGCTGGAAAAAAATCTACATGCATGTATGAGGCGACACTCTACATGCCCAGTACTAGGTCGACCTTAGACCCACCACCCGATGCAAGTGCCAATGGAAATCAATCTTAGGGTTAGTCAAAGGCTCATTTCACAACCGTAGTCTATGTGATATTTATTTAATCGTTTCGTGTCTTTTTGGGCAACAGAACTTTTCGGGGTCTCACAGCGGGTCTCTTACACCCTCCGACATTTTTCGGGCTTTACGGTGGATCTGTTATCTAACCATGTTTTCGGAGATTTTCACACTGAGGGGTATCTATCCCTACTTGCTACGCAGGCACATTTCATTTCCATTTTCGTTTAACACTATGGAACAAATTGGACTTCGTCCCATTCCCGAGCCACGATTCAACACCAGCGATGCCAAATCGATTACCATGAACACACTTTCATGTAATGTGGTGTTACCACACACCAATGCAATGCAATTTGTGCCGCGCACTCGAGCCCATGACGATGAAGACCTCTGTGATTCTACACCACCGCTATGTGTGTGCTATGAACACTCATGTCTAATGTACACAACATTTCATATAGTTAACATACATGCAGTCATGTTAATATTCCACATATTCAAATCAATACATCACATAAGCATGCACTACATCTTTTTCTATCATTAGTTCATTCATGTAAACGCATCATTGAGCATGTGTTAAAATAATTCCAAAACCATTACTTAGGCGATAATGCCACTTAATTCATATTCTTGGGCGAGACTTAGTATGTCAGTCATACAACTCAATGCATATAACTATTTCCATCTTTATCACATAATTTCAAATATTGACATGTCATTGAATTTATGGCAATAACACATTAACGTTCGGCCATAAATCGACCATGCTTGGCCTAAAAATTATCTGGACTTAGTCTAGAAAGTCCAGTTTTGTAAATACCCACAAAACATCAACACGCAATTCCTACTCGAGGGCCATATGCGGTCCCAAGCATTTCGATTACAAACTAGTTCGCAGCAAAGTTAGGAAGCGAATGGACTATTCCTCAAGCGTCTGTGACCCGGTAATGTTAAGCCACATTTGGTGAAATTTATTACAGTAAATTCTAGACTCCGCGAGCTTACGTAGAGTCCAGAAGCGGCGTGGTCAGTTTGGACGAAAAAGTTATGGTAGATCCGAAGTTGACACGGCCGATTCGCAAGGGTGTGCGGAAATTTGGTCACACCAGTTTGCATTCTGCTCGGGATTTTGCATCCCAGAGCACGGTGTTCGGTCTCGGGCGGTCGAGCCCCGTAAAACTTGTCTTTGACAGTACACAATCACAAACAAACCACACAACATGAAATTCGCAGAAAAAGCTGGAGGACGAGAAACGGCCAGGCCATTACACGGCCCCTAGGCGTAAAATAACCGGAGTGTAAGAGAAACCTACCTCTTGGCGTAGTTAGGGTTCTTCTTTGCTATCGGGTCTGCTCGAGTAGCGTAACCTCCTTCCTTTTCTTCTTTCTTTTTCCTCTCTTCCTCCCCTTTCTTCTTCTCTTTTCTTCTTTCCTTTTCTCCCTTTTCCTCCTTTCTCCTTTCCTTCTCCCCTTTCTCTTCTCCTTTCCTCCTTCCTCTCTTTCCTTCATCCTCCTTCTCCTTGCTGCCCCACGAACTCGCTCTCGTCGCCCCTCCCACAAACCGATTTTGAGACCCCTTTATATAGGCTTTCAAAGGCCATGCATGGTGACACAATGCAAGACATGTGTCACACACATGCATGCTTATGCATTGTGACACATGGCTTTGCCATGTGTCACTACATGGCTTCATGTGGAAGTCACCCACATACTCGCCATGTGTCGCCCGACACCCGTTTTCTCGAATACGAATTCCAACCATCTCTTTAATTCAACGAAATTCATCGTATTAGATTTCTCGTGGAGACGATTCCAATGGTGCAACTGCTTCACTATCCGAGATCTAGAAAATCCTAACTTTTTGGACTATTATGGTAAACCAATCGTTATCTCCTTTTATCTGAAAATTTTAAATTTTAAATTTTCACGGTTTTACAACCAATTTTAATATATGATTCTTTAAGAGTCGAAGGAAATCATTCATTTAAATGCTTGAATGTGATATCTTAAATTGGGTTTTTGATTAATATATTTTGTAGTAAATGTTGATGTTTGATTAATATATATGGTAATAAACATGATTAGGTATAACAAATGATCACCAAAACAAAGATTTTGTGTGATGTTAGTGTTGGAATCCTAAATCTCTTCATTCCCATCGTAAGACTGCTAGGTAACGTGTAAATTTTTTTATATTTTTCTAAATCCTATGCTTATTTGAAAATTTCAATTCTACAATAATAGGATTTAGAATGTGCATTAGAAAATTGTACCTCAAGTTTGAACATTCCCAAATTTAATCCATGCAAAGGAGAATATTGAAGTTACAGTCTCTAATCATTCAAGATTAATTTGCATGTGTTGGTGATTTTTGTGAATGTCACTTCAACATACATAATGACAAATAGAAAAATGTGCGGGCGTGCTACGAAATTAAAGCGTTTCCAAACTAATACTACACTGAACATCAAATTTCTAATCAGATGGAAAATTAGGTTCCCGGTTCCCTCGATTGTTCCCCATAATCTAATTAAAAATGCAACAATAACAAAACTAAAGAAAATTAAATGAAAGTCGAAGAATTATTGAGAAATTCAGTTTTATATCACTAGGAAAAACCAAAATGAAGGAATTGTTGTAGAAATTAAGAAGAATTGTTGTACAAAGAGGGAAAACTGAATGACAGCTAATCAGAGAAATAAAAGAAGCTTGAAAATTTCTACTAGAATGACTAAGTCATGAAGTGATTCATTATTACCGATTGATCGTTGTTGGTCTCTTTCTCATGAGAGCTATTCTCCTTTTATAGGAGTCCTTGAATAACTGCCAAAGTCTTGTATTTTCTCTACTCTCCCATTTTCTCAAGCCACTACTTACGCCTTCCATTAGGGAGACTTGCTCCTCAAGTTTTCGCCACCATCTCCAATAACTGCCTACATCTTCTGGCCATGTTCTGACTTTGAGAAAAAGTCTCGTTTGACTTTAGAAAATTTTAAAATTTTAAAAAATACCCCTGGACTTTTATATGAACTTAATCAACAAGACAAATTTTAATTTGGGTGCAAACAACATGATAACCTTCCTAATTTTGGATCTTCTTCTGAGAAGAAGAGAGGCTAAAGGCTATGGTTCTTGCCTGTCTCCCACAATGGAAAATGAATCACTTTTAAAAACAAAAAGGATGGAAACCTTTATCCCCATATGTAGTACTTATAAGGGCGGTGAATACTCAAGCCTAGAATTTGATGTGATTATCTTAAATATTATGAAATAGTTTCACAATTGACTCCACCACAAACACCTCAGTGGACTAGTGTTTCTAAATGGAGAAATTGGATTTTATTAGATACTATTCAATCTATGATTAGTGAAATAGATCTTCCAATATCCTTTTTGAGGATATACCCTAGAGACTACTATTTTTATTCTTAACCCTGTTCTATCTAGGTTGGTTTAAAGGACACCATATGAGATGTCAACTGGGAAGCCCCTAGTTTGTCTTTTTCTTCATATTTAGGGCTGTGAAGCTTCGTAAAGCATCATGCCCTAACGCAACACCGAAATCAGATAAATGCCTTTGGGCTATCCTAAAGAAACCATGGATGTTACGCTCGTGATATTCTCAGAGAAGTGTTTCTTTCTCAAAATGGAATCATTTTGAAAGAGTATTTATATCTAAACGGACTAGTTGATTTGCATGTTTGATGAAACATCTCCCTTTCTTTATCCCAAAATTGAATTTCATGATCCGATCTTTGGAATTGCAAAAATTTGAATCTTAAAATTATTTGAATAGATAATACTAGTTCTTCAAATTTTTATTGAATCGGAGTTATAAGTAAGCACGAGAAGCAAAGGGAATAGTTTTCCACTTAAAACCTATCAACCGAAAAAAAAATTACATCCCGTTAGCCTGTAGGAATAAAACCATTAAAATTATTGATAATTTGAATAGTAGAATTAATTCTCACTCATGAGATTACCTAATCCGAAGTTAGGAGAGAATTGCAAAACCCCTCTCTATTCCCCCACCTTATTCACCAATCGAGAAAAGCAGGAAATGGAACGCAAGATGAAATCACTTAAATCAAAGAAAAATAAAAAGAAAGTTAATAGAACAAAGAGATTTTAGTCAAGGTTTAAAGAAAATCAGAGAAAGAAACATAAAATTAGGCCTATGAAACTTTCAAAGATAAGTAATGAGAAAGAAAATTACCTCAAACGACATGATCGAGAGAGTAAATCCGTAATGTTCGGGGTAAAGAGGCGAGCAGAGCACGCGGAGAGAGGTCGTCCACGAGAGAGAGAGGGGGGAAGGGTGGGGAGTTAGTGTGGTTTGGAAGGGGAAGAATCCAGATTATGTATCAGGGTCTATGCTAAGAGGTCATACAATTAACATGTCTATTCGATATATATGGTAGTGGTCTAAAATTAATGCGTCAGTAGGACGACTCTATAGTATCGTTATTATTCTTTATGCAATTATAAGATCTTATTTATTAACACATAACTTAATTCGCGACCATTGGTAGGTTGAAGAGTACTTCTTCACCACATCAATTTATGTAATTTTATTTATAAAATTTCACTACCCATGTATAATTTATGAGGCTATAACCTATTTTTTCGGTAGTGATCGTTGTTATAGACAAAAAAATGTAAAATACTTTATAATTTTATGGGTTTTATATATGTTAAACATATTCTCTTGCATTTTTTCTTTTTAAATATAAAAAGCCTTAAGTTTGTTCTCTGCTGTGTTTATTATGCCTTGAATATCAATGCGCAGTATGTTATAGGAATCATTTTAGAAACCATTTGTCAAAAGAATTGGTTTTGTGAATAAATTTTAAATTGGTTATCTTATATTAAATAGAATAAAATCAATTTACTTGATTTTTACTATTTTTTAAACAATAATGCTTCAACTTATTTTTCATTTTCAAAGATTTTCCAAAAAAATTTCATAAGTATTATTGATGAGTAGTTTTTAGATTCATTTTATCTCGCATGTTTTGCATATTATTTTATATTTTTTAGATATAAATAAGTGTTTTAATTTTTAAATTATTTATCTTGGTGATTAGATTCTTCCTCAAGCCAACAAAGAAATTGGAGCGAAATCGGATTGAAAATGAAGAAAAAATAGCTTAATGGGCAATGTAGTGAATAGTGTTCACGCCAAGGCGTCAGCGCTGTTCATGCCAAGGCGTGAGCAAAGAGCCTCCCACGACAGTTTTTTGTTCACACCTAGGCATGACATTCAGGCCTAGGCGCCAATTCGGGGCCCATTTTTGAGTCCAAATGAAAGGGGCCTATAAATAGAGAACACTTCTAGGGTTTCAAACAATGATTTTGGGGGCTAGAGACACCATTTTTTGTTTCTATAGAATGGAGAAACAAGAGGAGAGAAGAAGAAGATCAAGATTCTCTTATCCTAATTCTTCCTCTCTCTCTCTCTGCCTCTTTTGACTCTCTCTTTCCACTTAAGTGTACATATTTGATTTTGGGATGTATTAGAATCATTTTCAAGGCTAAGGGTTCCCCCAACTATCCGTAGGAGTCTCTCTTCTCCAACTATTCTATATTTAACAAGTTCAATGGTATTGTGGTCATGCTTACTGGGCACCTCACCCAAAGATGCGCATCATATTGCCCTTTTCTCGAAACAATTAAAGGGTCAAGTTTGAATCATCAAACACCTTTCAAATCAGCATGAATGACTTAGTCTACACCTAGAATTTATGCTTCACTTATATCATGCAAGCAGGTACCCCAGCTGAAGCTTGTGGGATCAACTCGTAGGCTAGTTTCTTAGGCAAATGATAGGAAATTACAAAACCCCTTCGAATCACCATAAGGGAGGGACGAACAGAATTCAATCTCAAGACTCTTTTTACATTAATTTTCCTAAAAACCAAAGAATCATCTCTTCAAAGCTCTTCAAAATCAACACTTTAATTTTCTGTTTTAGTTTCAGTTTTTCATAAAGAAATTAAATTAGTAATTAGAAACCTAGGATTACAAAACTAAGAGAGGAGAAAACCCATCCTAGTGGATGACTCTAAAGCTACGTTGGAGTTGGTTTAGTTAATAAATTTCAGGTTTCTTTATTCCAATCTAACCACCCGACAGACACGAACTCGAGAGATTCAACATATTTTCAAAGGAAAAGAGGGAGTTTTTAGAGAAACAAATTTGATGGAGAATGGGTCCTCTTCAGAGTCTTCAATCTTCTAGCCTTCTGAAGTTCCTCTTCTCTTCTTCTAAAATCCTCCTCTTAAGCTCTCAGTAGGTTTTCTAACTCTTTTCACTCTCACCGCACTGGGGTTCACTTTTCAGGACTATCCCTCGGGACCCTAACTGTCAAAATTAAGCAAATCAGCCATGGGCATGTTTAACACTGAGAACCGGGAGCGCTGGCGCCTCCTTGCGGCAGCCATATGCTCGCTTTTTGTCGCCAGTAGATGTCGCTTCAACCTTCTCGACAACGACCATAACTCTCTCATATGATTTCCAAATTTGATGATTTTGGACTCTACGGAAAGCTAAGGTATGATCCAAATCATGTCATCACATATGCTGAAAATTAAAAAGAAGTGCTTCTAGTTGCGCGAGATGACTCAAAATTCTTCCATTTTTCACTTCCTGATGCTATAAATTTTTTGCTTGAGCTTCCAATTGAGTTATATTTGATTATATATAATACATTCAGAATCCAATCTATATATTCCAAAGCCAAGGGAGGTCATGGTGCAAACCTATGTTCATTTTTTTTGCCCTATTTATGCACTACTTGCTTCAAAATATACCTAGAATCATAAGATGATACAAATAAGTGTTATAATCTTTGAAAGTATGTAAATGATAGGTGAATAATGATGTATAAACAAGTATGAAATGCTCCTATCATGTACTTTAAAAATAACATATCCATATAAAATAAGCATATGGTTGATTGCAAGATAAGGTAAAAGAGCATATAATGATTCACTATTTTTAGATAAGATCAAAAGAATAACCACATTCACAATAAATACTACTTGAAGTGTTTCACATTTGTTTATCAAACTATGTTTAACATTCAATTTATTGTTACTAAAATTTCTACCACTTAACATGTTTCATTGTGCAAACAATTAGATGGATACAATATTATATCAATTTTAGCTACTAAAAAATCAATAAAATAATTTATCATTTACTCATTAAATCTAAATTAATCGTTATGAAAGAAGAATTGCTCGATATACAATAAATACCCACTATCAATCCTAATTATCAATCTATATCTTACTTTTAATGTAGTCTAGTAAAAATATATGATAACAAGTTTTAATTGTTTACATATGTTTGAAATATAGAATAAGTATTGTAAAAAGAAAATTAATAAGAGAAATGCAATGGACCATCATCATTTGAAGTTGAAGTGCTTCATTGTTTTTGCCCCTATTGCTCTATAGCCTTCAATTTATCAAGCTATACCTCAATAGTCGTGACAATGAAATCTGGCCATACTCAATAATATTTCAAGAAGTTTGAAAACAATTTCCAATTGAAAATAAGTCCTAAGGGGGCTTGTTTGTTTTAAGGCTAATATTTACATCAATATAACAAGTAAATCAATTTATTAAAAATATACACTGCCAAAATTGATAACATAATTAGAATCTTTGAGTAGTGAGTATAGTGGTACTTTGCTCCATTAATTGTAGACTACATCCAAAGTTATTTATCTGTGATAACAAATATTTGAATTCAAATCATTATGGTCTTGATTATCAAATAATTTGATTTATATTTTCCTTGAAACTTTACATTAAGAAAATCACTGAAATACAAAAGTATGAAATGAGGTTTTGATGATAAAATACCATGGTTACTAGTTACTAATGGTGAAATTAAGATTAGTGACAGGTTGTGATAAAGCAAGTATCAAATGAAGATGCTCTGCTTAAATAACAATGGTGTTCTTGATCAAGCTCTTAGAAAACAAGTTAATTGATTCAAGGGATCAAGAATTAAAGTCCAAGATGACAAAGAAGTAGGACTCAAGTCCAAGAACAACATGAAGACATTTCAACTCGATGCACTTAAGTTATCAAATATACATGGATCATATTCATAACTTGTTTTGGGTTTAAGTTCTTCAAATTATTTTAAAACCCAAGTTTGGACTTTGAATCATAAGCATTTAGGACTCGGTTGAACTTTAAAATGATTGCATAAAGTTTAGAAATCAAAATGAGTATAAATGAATGCAAATGAACTGTGATTTGCTACAGTACTAGGTTTATGAATAGCAATTTGTTAAAGTACTTGGTTGCTATCAGACTTAGTGATGAACAAAGAGAACCCGTGAGGCTAGTAACATCTTTAGTCGACACTCACCGGGACGTTGATGAATAAAGGATTTGCAACTATGTATGATTGCTTCAATACCGAGTTGATGGACAATACCTCTAATGGCTAGTTAACACTTTTTGGGAAATTTTTGGGGCCCAATACTTCATCCCTATTAATAAATGTTGGGAATTCATTTTTGGTAGAGAAAACACTTGAATGAAAGCCTCCAATTGCTATTCTTCCCATCCAAAGCTCTTAAACAAGTGAAATTTTGTGCATTCATTTTCATTTGCATGTCTAGAAGTGCCGCATTGCAACCATCCTATCTTTCCTTTGTATTTAATGTGTGAGCAAGCTAATTTAGTAATCAAGGCTGAAATACAATAAGGGATCGGAGCAATTTCATTGTGAACGACTTCAAGTGGTGATTATACTTGAAGTAAAAGTTTGTAAGAGGCTATTGTAGCCATAATCCAAGTGTATGAAGATGGAAGCTCGGTCTAAAACTTTAAGATAATGGAACCCTCAATGAATTGAAGGTTGAGAAGATGTGAACATAGGAAAGGGAGTCCTCAACCACAATAAATGAGTTTTCATTTCTCTCTCCCTTTATCTTTGATTTAGTTCAAATTTTCATTCAATTTGCAATTTATAAAACCCACCACCCTCACTTGGATTATTTGCATTATTTGAAAAACCAGACTAGACTAGCTAGTCTAATCATTGGATCACAATGTAACAACTCTGTTCGATGAGGTAAACAAGATATAATCGTAAGGGCGCATATGTGCACCAAGTGCTATTGTAAAGGATAAAATTGTAAAAGTTTTTAAGAATTGTGGCACTTTTGCAATTAAGGAAAGCAAGGGGTGAAAGTATAAATTAATGGAAGTTTAAATAGTAAAATAATAATGAATCGCCATAATTTTTCGTGGAAGTCTCGAAAAATTTCTAGGATTCGGATGAAGAAACGGACTGCGCCGCTAAGCAAATTGCCTCTTCGCGAAATCTAGTGACATAGAAAAGTTTCATGAATTTCTATGACAATGGAATATTTTACGAATTTTTAAAGGATGTTTAAAGTGAACTTCAAAACTGGATTTTGAAAAATTCAAATAAATAGTTAAAGAATATTCAATTAGGATAAATAAAATTGAAATCGGGACAAAATAAATTGTTTCGGGGCTGAAACGGACCAAGAAGTGGAATAAAGTTACATGTGGGTCCCACATAAAAAAAAAAAAAAAGACAAAACAAAGGAGGAAAAGCTAAAACAAAATGGAAGCAGGAACGATACAAAAAGGGCGTTGGAGGAGAGAAGATAATTGATTTTTTTTTCTCTTTAGTTTATTTCTCGTATTTATAAAAATCAATCATTTGATTGGGCTGATAAACACCAGTGCTCTGACGCGATGAGGGCTACGCGTGAGTACCGTGAACACGGGATTTCACCAGCACCAGGTAAAATATTCGAAAATCCTAAATTTTGAGTTTCATATCTACGTCATTCTAGTGGTCAGCGCTTTTCGGACCAATAGGTAAAGTTACTCTACGCGACGAGAGCTACGCGTGGAGTACCAAAATCACGGGATTTCGCCGGATTTCCACGTGAAATAGTGAATACGTATGAATACGTATAAAATAGTAAATACGTATGAATACGTATAAATACGTATGCATAGTGCATAGTGCATAGTGCATAGCATAGTGCATAGTAAATCACGTATAATAAATAGCGAATAGTATTTGATTTGGTTGTGCCGACGCATGTGGCCCAATATACGCCAAAATGTGTGCGCAAGTTGTGCTACGGGAAATTCGAATCATGCTCAAAGTTTAATGCTGCAGTGGTGAGTGTTCTAAACTCATTTTTCAAATACTAGGTATTATTATTATTATAAACTGCTTACACTGTATTTCATGGTTTTGATTTTGTAAACCATTTTCAAGAAACAAGCAATGAATTAGGAAAAGCAAGCAAATGGTTTTGAGTTAAACCATTTTTGAAAGTAAGCAAATGGTTTTTAAATTATAAACTATTTTTCGGCAAGGGAAGTAAGTAAAATGGTTTGAATAATTAAACCATTTTTCAAGCAGTTAAAGTAAGTAAATGGTTTTTGAATTGTAAAACCATTTTTCAAGAAGGTAAATGGTTTTTGAATAATTAAACCATTTTTCGCTAAGCAGCAAGCAAATGTTTAATTAGAAACCATTTTTCAAAGAGCAAGCAAGCAAAAAAGAAAATTTGCGAAAATAGGCCTTCCCTAGTTCTAAGCAAGCAAACCGGTCAGAGGTTTTCCGTAGACGGCAATGATGGTGTTAGGATCTCATACATGCACAGTTTTGCCCGGTCGGCAAACTTAGTCATACATCATACATTTAAAGCGTGAGACCGTATGCATAGGAGTATATGTGGTTAACATCGCTAACTAAATTATGGTGATGGCGACACGAGGTCAATTCCACCATATTCACGGTGAAAGTTGATGCGACACGTCCTTCCAATCGCAAGGTCGATGCGTACGTGCTCCCGCGGGTTCACCAGTGGTACAATAAGCAAAAATAGCCTCCAATGGTTTAGATGTTTTATAAGCATGATATATAGTTTTGAAAAATCAACTATTGTCTCCTCCCTGCCGCCTGTGCTTCCTGAGAAGTTTTTAAAGCAAACCACGAGCCAAGCTCCGCTTAGATTTCAAATGACTGGCCGAGCCAAGCTCCGTGATTTTATTTTCAGCATTGTCGAGCCCTAGTTCCCGCTTTTACAGAAAAGTTTGAGAAACTTTAAAAGCAAAAAGGTTTGTGAAAGGTTTAAAAAGACTTTTCAAGCAAGATAAAGCAAGCAAGAGAATCGAGAAAAGTTTTATAAACTTTTAAAAGAAAAGAAAAGCAAAGCAAGCAAGGTATTAAAAGTTTTATAAACTTTAGCAAGTATTAAAAAGTTTTATAAACTTTTAAAAAGTAGCAAGTACAGAAAGTTTTAGAAACTTTAAAGTAAGGAAGCAAGGCTTCTGGAAAATATCTTGTAAAAGAGAATTTTGAGGTTTTGAGATATTTTCAGAAAAGGGAAACATTTTATAAAACATACACTCACTCGAGCTCAAGGAGCTCTATTATTTTCTATTTTAAAACTATTTTCCTGTGTAATAAGTATCAAAGAAGACGCTGGAGCACAATAGGATTTGTCCTAACATTTGTGCAAGTGTTGTTATTAATAATATTATGTAAGGAAAAATACTTTGAATTTGTATATTGGAACATATGTATGTACATAGTATAGTCTTGTGAAAATGTGTTGGGTTGTTGGTTGCCATATTTGGATAAAGTGTAAATTGTGTATGTAGGATTTGGAATTGTCCTATACTCAGCCGTCATGCTGCTGAGGTTTAACCGCTGCTAAGATTTTACCAAATCCTAAGTTGGAAAAAGAAAAAAAAAATTTATACGAGGTTTAAGCAAGCAATACGGCTTCGCTTCACAGAAGTTTCTAGTCGTTAGAGGTAAATCTGGCTGTGTGGATTTCGTGGAGCGCCGGCACACCCTCGTCGGGCAGGGGTGGGGTGTGTCAAAGGTGGTATCGTGAGCATAAGTATTGGCAACCATGCATGTTTAAGTTCAAAGACATATTATCAAGTGATTCAAAGTATTAAAAGTTGATTGTTGGTAATTACAAAGACTATGTCGTGAAGAGGACGAGAGGTCAGCCCTGTGAGAATGTGTCCGAAAGGCCCCGGCACTCGAGAGATGAGCACGAGTAGGTTCCACTACCGCCTCTATGAATCGCCCAAAGAAGAAGTCAGCTGGACTATCCGCACCGTAAGGAGCCCATGCCAGGATTGTCATAAGCAGAGCAGGCGCGTATTGCACAAATAGTGCCTATAGCGACCCGTCGCAGTCGCAACCTACACAAATTACACCCCAGAGGTTCGGAAGAACCGGAGGTCAATAGAGAGAGCATACAGAACCGCGCCCAAGCCATATGATGGCAAAGTGGGCGATCCAGAGGCAAAATTAGTTATGGTTGGACCGCGGTAAACAAAGCCACAGAGTTATGGGTTGCAATTTACGAGAAGAGAGTCTGTTTTCCAATTTTCCTCGATGGAAGACAAGGCTAAGGATCGGGTGGGACGCCGTAGAGCAGGTATCCCTGACTGGCATATCATGGGACCAATTCCAAAGAAGAGTTCACCGATGCATTCTTCTCGAGCCATAAGGATTCAAAATTGAGGAGTTCTTCAAATTAGAACGAAGAACATGTCGCCGTAATATGAGAAGAAGTTCCCAATTAGTTGGGATTGGTTCCTTATATTCAAGCAGATGAAGTCCTAAATGCAAAAGGTTTTTATCAGACTACAAGACGGACGTAGTGCATTTATCGCTGGTCCTCAAAATAGATTTGGGACTTGGGGCAGAGGCCGCTCCGGAGGGTCGGAGCAGCACCGCGCCTATGTATCGAGCAAAGTGAAAGTATGAGAAAGAGCGTGGCACTGTGCGCCCAATAGAGCTCGTCGCATAGTAGAAAATAAACAAGGGCGAGGTCAGAGGCAAGAGGTAGCCCTGTGGATACGTACAGGCCCGCACTCGTGCCGTAGTATATGCTATGACTCAAAGAAGATGCATGTGTGCCAGATGTGTGGCTTCACTGGTATTACTTATCCGATCATGATGCATATACATTAGCGACCCAGAGCTACGTATTTGCATCCAAGCATTTAGATCTTCCAGATAAAGAATTCTGTGCCCATTAGAGGGTCGTGGGGAGGAGAGTTTTCCTTCCAACCGGAGATCCGTTTATTCACGACGTGAGTAGTCGAGACAATAGAGTTCTAATTGAGACAATGTGGAGTTCCAAATGATCTGTATAATTTTTAGATATGAGGGACTTTGATGTGGTTCCTTGCATGGATTGGTTGTTTCTCCATAGAGAGCCACATTAGATTGTTATAAAACAGGAAGTAAAGTTTCATAGCCAGGAAATTGAGGTAAAGTTCGTGGAATACAGAGAGTTATCTTCCAATATGATCTCCGCGCATGGCAAACATTGCAGGAATGCTACGTGAAGGTCACAGAGAGTTACCTAGCTTATGCGGTAAGACAGAGAACGTAGGGACTCCAAAGGGAGGAGATTCACTTGTTAGGAGAGTTTCCAGATGTATTCCCAGATGATATTGCAGGCTTACCTCTAGATAGAGAGGTGGAGTTCACCATTGATTTGATCCTAGGGACTGAGCCCATTTCCATTCCTCCTTATAGGATGGCTCCTACAGAGTTGAGAGAGCTTAAGGCTTTGTTAGAAGAATTATTGGAGTAAGGATTCATTCGACCAGCATATCCCCTAAAGCTCCACCCTCTTCGTGGAAAAGAAAGATGGGAGTTTGTCACAGGTAGATTACGTGCGCTGGAATGTGAGTTACCATCCGCACTGGGTATCCACTCCTAGGACTGAGATGAGTTATTCGATCAACTCCAAGGGTCTTCAAGATACCCGTGATAGATTTGAGGTTCGGTATCATCGGGGCTAAGGGTACAGGAGAGTGATGTACCTAAAACCGCATTCGTGACACGCACGCATTATGAGTTTCTGGTGATGCCGTTTGGTTTTACTAATGCCCCAAAGAAGAGCGATGGATTTGATGAACCGAGTATTCCAAATTATTTTGATAGGTCTTATTATAGTTTTCATTGATGATATCCTAGTGTATTTAGGCAGTTCAGAGGAACATTCAGAGCACTTGAGGATTGTATTGCATACCTTAAGGGAGCGACAGCTATATGCCAAGTTGAGCAAGTGTCGGGCTGCTTGACAGGTGGCATCTCCCAGTCACGTGGATTTCGCCTGAGGGGTGAGTGTGGATCCCGAAAATGTAAGTAGCTGGTAAATTGAAACCGCTAAAGAATGTGTCGTAGGCCGAAACTTCCTTGGTTTAGCGGTGGTATTACAGAAGTTTGTTTAGGGTTCTCTAAAATATGTACTCCCCATTGACCAAGCTACAAGAAAAGATGTTAAGTATGATTGGTATATGCCTGTTTCACCGTAGTTTTGAGGAGTTGAAAGATAGATTAACTTCGCCCGCTTTTAGCTTTACCCAAGAGAGATATTATATTGATAGTGATTTATAATTTATTTATGAATAGAATATGGGTGATTGCATACCCAGATTATGCATATTGAGAGAATTTTCTACACTGATTTATTCAGGCTATGTTTATTTAAATATTGAGATATTTATTTATATATGTTCTTAGTAGGATCTTTACGCATCATAAGAGTCTTCAATATATTTTCACCCAGAAAGAGTTAAACCCGAGCAAAGAAGATGGTTTGAGTTGATTGGGTGACTAATGACCAGAGATCTATATTCAGGCACCACATCCAAAAACTTAATGTCGTACAGACGCCTGAAAGTAGCGACCGAGAGCTCATCGTTTCATATGAGATCAAAGATTATCTTCACTATTGGTGATCCGAGCTTTAGGGGTGATATTGGAGGTTGATGATTCAGAGTCTTATTAGCCAGGCTTCATGTTAGACCGCTCCGTTGGATCGCATTCTGCAGAGGCGCCAGGATCCACATGATTGCTTAAGGAAGATATAGAAAAGGAAGAAAGCGTAGTTTCAAATTAGATGACTACATGATAGTGAAAGGACAAGAATGCGTGCGTAGTATGGCAAGTCAAGAGACATTATGGAAGAAGCACATTCATTTGCTTATACTATGCATCCAGGTAGTACCAAGATGTGCTGTGACTTCGTTAACATCGCGGAATGGGATGAAGAAAGAGATTGCAATTTCGGGTCCGCATGTCTAACATGTCACAGTAAAGGCAGAGCATCGTAACCCCTAGGAAGATAGCTGCCATCTCTATTCCAAGATGGAAATGGGAAAAGATCACCGCGGGTTTTGTAATCGGTCTTTGATGGAGCTTAAAAGTCATCTATTTTAACCCATTTTTTCGATCTATTTTATCTAAAAGACTGGGATGAGGCGTAAACATGAATAACTAACAAAACTCAAGAGAGAAGGTGAGAATTAAAGAAAAAGGCAATCTCTTGCAAAAATGAGCGTAAGGTGGACGAGCGCACGATATAATCAGTCGGGGGCAGGTCGCAGCAGAAAGGCACACAAGGGATGAAAGGACTCATATGAAGCCTCGATGCCAATCAAAATGTATATTCAAGGTAACAAATAAACCCACAGAAATGAAGCTTAATTGAAAACAAAAATGAGTCGGAGCTTAAAGAAAAACCCAAGGTCAAGCAATCGTGAATCAAGAAAGGGCATATGATGTCGCCACATTTGGATGCCATCATCAACATCAATCGCATGCGCCGCGACACGCCTTTTACAAGGAGAAAAGAAGTCGGACAACATCAAATAAGAAAGAAGGTCGCGACATCATTCGGGAGGTCGCAAATGTGTTAATAGTGAAGAAGAGGTAGCGATAACACCGCCGCCGCGACAACAATTTCATGTAAGTGGAAGTCGACAAATGCAGTCGGCCGCGCATAACCAAGCCAGAAGAAGAGAAGGTCGCGCATAACACCGGATGTTGGCGCACATCAATTGCAAGATCGGCTGTCGCGACAACATCAAGCCGCCACGACATCAACTAATAATATAGCGGGAAGTCGACATCATTCAGTGGTCGCGACAACATTGGTAAGAGAAGGGAAGTCGCGACAACATCCAGAGGTCGCGACAACCACTATAGAGAGAAAGAGGTCGCGACAACATCCACTTGTTGCGACAACATCCACTTGTCGCGACATCAAATGCACACAGTTAAGGTCGCGACGTCCTTAAGCTGTCACGACATCAGCTCCACCAAAGACTTGTCGCAACCAAACAAAGGCTTCGCGACAAAGATCGAGATACACCGTAGGTCGCGACAAGGGACTCGGCGTTCCGCCTCAAGATCAACAAACCGGGCCGCTTAACTTGGAAACTGGCCAATGAGGTGCATCGAAATTAGGCCCAACTTCAGAACCCTATAAATACACAAACCGTTATCAAGAAAGGCAAATTCTTTGGCGACTTTGAAAGAGAAACTGGTTGCCGAAGGCCCTCGTATTTTATTTTCTTTTCTTTTCTTTTGTTTTTGTTTTTTTTTTTCCATTTTATTTAGATTAGATTAGTTTGTATTTCTGCTCTAATTTGATTTGAATCGTTAGTCGTAAAGGATTGAAATAATGCGTATGTTTATTTCTAAAATTATCGGGGCCTGGTTGTTTGAATTCCGTACAAATTTTTGGGATTTTAACACCCAGCCATTTGATGTTGGTTTTCTTGATCACAAGCTATCAGATGGTATAATCGTAATTTAGAAACCCACTTTTCCATTGAATTGACGTTATTGTCAGAATAATCTTTCCAAGATAATAGCCGAACTCGCATGTTAAATCGACTCTTGCTGGTTTTGCGTGTTCTGAATTGATCCCAATTTCGCCTCAGACCCATAACGAGGTCAAGCTTCAAACATTTCCGTGAGGCCCTCCCTGGGTGACACGAAGGCATTCCCGAGAGTAAGAAACACGGAAGGTATTTGAACCCTCGATATTGGTCAGATGAATGCGCTCGTATATTTAAATCAATACATCCTCTTCGCTCAGAACCGAGAATGTGAGCTGGAGCGAGCAAATCAGACGAGAGTTCACCTCAATTCGACAGTGAATCTCGATCCCGTTAGCAAGTGATCTAATCAAGGAAAGAGTAAGCTATTCTAATTTCTTGAGGGTGAGGAACTAAGATAGTAACCTCAGCAATGACTCACTAAGGAGTCAGTCCGGCAAATTCATGTTGTGGGTATGAAGTATTGAGAAAGAAAAACACCTAACAAGGCAACTAGTTTTTAAGTAAGTTATTTCACTTGTTCGAGAAATGCTAAGGTGAGATGAATCGTGTGGTATGGAGAGATCCACTATACTATATTAACTGGATCTAGCTTAAAAGATCCAGAGGTCAAAACCAAAGATGCACATGTGACCGTAGGAATTGGATTCTTCACAATAGCCGATTATCGCTTTAGAGATAAATCATAAATCTAAATTCTTGTTATTTTGATATTTCAATATTCAATTCATTTGTTGTTCATCAATTTTTCTTTTACATCATTCATTTCAAGCTTTCAAAGCAAAATCTCACTATCGTATTATCGTCCAAATAGTAAGTGGAGCTTAAGTAGTTGGGGTAGTTGATTGAAAATTTCGAGATCTCGTGGATAGATATCCTGGACTTAAACCATTTTATTATTACTTGTCGAATTGCACTCATAGTATACCGGGATCTAAAACCAATACCGAAAAATGGTTTACTCTTACAAAATATATTTTAATCAAGTGATACTGAAGAAACTCACACTCAAGTTTAATGGTTTATTTACTGAGGATTGTGGACACATGTCCTGGGTAATAAGTCTCAAATTTGAATAGGTGTTTTGATCCATAACAATTTATTGATGTAGTCTTAACGTAGTCTTGATGGTATTATGTCGGATTAGATAATAGTCCTTAGGTGATGATGTCATAAATTGTAGTACATATTTTCAACCGGCTAACAAGTTTTATGGCGCCGTTGTCGGATCGAAGAATTTAGTGTAAATCAATGGCCCGTATCGAAAGAAGGAAATGCTAATTGACATTTGAAAAAAAAACAAAAACAAAAACAAAAACGCTTTTGGGCGTTGACTTATCAATACTAACCTTTAACAAACCATATTGAAAATATTTGTCGACCGCATCAATCATTAATGCAAGTGTGTTTTGATTTCGTGGATGTAAATTTAATGTATAGGAAATGTAATCGACCATTCCGGTATTACGTAATTAAAGAGAACACCTTAAGCTTGAAGGTTAAAAAGAAGGCGTAAAACTCAACCATGGCGCATCTAAAGACGTGATAAGAATGAAGCACATGAGAGAAGCAATAGAAGGCCTCCAATCGACTCGATAATTATGGAGGACTTCGGGAAGCCTATTGGTCTAAGATGAGTATCAGAATCGTGTAGCCACTATCGGGATGCAAACAATTTCAACTTAAACCAAAGACTAATTACAATGGTCCAAGAAGATCGCTTACTCCGGTCATCCCACTGAGGACCCAAACGAGCACTTGGGAAGATTTCTCAGGATGGCTAACACAAAGGAAGTTGAATGGGTGAGACCCGGTGCTTCAAACTGCATCTATTCCCATTCTCTCTCGAGATAAGAATATATGAGGCAATTTTATTTATATGGGAGCTGTTGATACTGGGAGGAGTTAGCAGAGGCCTACTTGGTAGATTCTTCCCCCACCTCTCACCGTAGAGAAGGAGGGAAATCATCATGGTTTCACAGGGGGAAGACAAAGCCCAGATGTAGCCTCGGGAAAGGTTCAAACGGTCACTGGTGAAGATGTCCAATGTACTGATAGATCGAAGACTGTATGGACATTGTATATCATGCCTTGAATGATATATCAGCAGCTTCATGTTGTGGAGCATTCAAACGAAAAAGGCCAGTTAAGCAAGAGAGCTGACAAGACTGGTTGTCAGTAATATGAAAACTCCTCCTCGAGTTTTCAAGAGGAAACAAAAGAGAGGAAATGATCATGGAGTTGAGCAAGATGACAGCCATGGAGGCCAAGTTGGATGCCATTATGCACAGGCTGGACAAGCAAGAAAGGAAGACACACACTGCCCATGAGATAGGAGCAGTTGAAAGAGAGTTATTGAAGGGAAGTGCTGAGAGAGCTACTGAAGAACAATTCTATGATACTGAAGAGGTTAAGTATCTGGGGGAGTCAAGAAATTACCATTTCAAACCCAATACTAACCTTCCAGCACATTATCACCCAAAGACCGAACCATGAGAACTTCATATGGTGGAGGGGCTTCTACAAGGCCCAAGGCACGGACAGAACCCTCACCGTGGTTAATAACAACCACCAAGGTTCCAGCAAAGATCAGCAAGGAAATGAACACATAAATGAATATCGTAATGAGGAGGGCCCAAACTTTTGAAGAACATATGTCGTATTTCATGGGGGGGATACAATAAGAAGCCGTTGAACCTCCATGAACAAGCTCATGCACTGGAAGCAACCGCTACCAATTCTCAAATTTTCTAACACCACCAATGCATCCCCGAAGAACCTGGGAGACACAAGTATACCGGGCCCTAACCCCGCAGCCGAGGAAAGATACCACCTTCCCAAGTGACACAAAGAAGAATCAAAAGACCTATGGTCAGGCAAATTTTAGGAGTGGGAAGGAGTTAGAAAAGATGAAAGAAAAATGACAAAGAAGAAGAAGAAGAAAGCCTGTGAAAAGAAGAAGCACTGGAGAAAAGAAAGAAGGAGTGATTGTGAAGGATATCAAAGGCTCTAGGACTACAGCGTCCCATTTCCACAGAGACTCAGTAAATCAAGGATAGAGGAGCGCTTTGCAAGGTTTTTTGGAACCTTTCCAAGCTAGAGATCAGTATGCCCTTTACGGTGTAACTCGTATGCCACTATATGCAAAATTCCCAAGGACATGCCGAAGAAAAGAAAGATAGTGTAGAAGAAGGGTCAGAATCTAATCGCTACTTGCAAAGGTTGATAAAGAAAGAATTGCCGCAAAGATGAAGGGGATCCAGTGAGTTTTACCATTCCTCGCATCATTGGAGGGTCAATTCCGTGAAGCTCTCTGCGGACTCAGAGCTAGTGATAAACTTGATGCCTCTTTCTCGTCGCTGCCAATTGTTTGGGAGGTTATTCCACCACTATTAGCTTCAAATGGCGTACAGATCATGGTAAAACCTCAAGGAGTCGGAAGATGTAGCCGGGTCATCAAGTGGGGAATTTGTCTCCGCAGACTTCACTCATTCCGACATGGAAGAAGATTCACAAGTACCCCTGCTATTTGGGAGACCATTCCTAGCTACCTGAGTCGCTCGATCGACATGAAAAAAGAGTTCTCACCCTGAGGGTCGAGAGGAAGTTGTCGCTTCAATCCTGATCAAAAGATGTAATATAGATATAGACAGTAGAAAAATTGCAATGTAATCGATGATGTCTATACTTACAACTCCTGATGTTCACAATGATTGTATCTAAACTTTTATCGTTGAAAAGAGATGAATTCCCAAGATATCAAGATGACTACTCCGATTGTCCATACAATTTTCATTCTATAGAAACTGTGTTGAGCCCAAGAAATTAAAATGAGAAAGGGGAAAATAATGAAAAAGGGAAATTCATCAAGAAACCAGTGAAGAGTGGCTGTTGAAAGAATTGCCAAGTCATTCAAGTATTTACTTAGAATCACCAAAGAGAAGACCAAGATTATCTCTCTGGCTAGACTTAGTGATGACAGTGAATGTGAGGTTGTCGGCAAACTTAAAGAAGCACAAAGAGTCTATAGCTTGGTCCATTGAAGAATTGAAGGGTATCAGTCCATCAATTCGCATGCACAAAATTCGCTAGAAGAAACTTCAAAGCCATCTCGTAACATCAAAGGAGATCAATCCAAAGACGCATGAAGGGTCATGCATGGCGCGACTCAAATTGTCAATGCCGGTTTTATCTATGCACTCGTATAGTCCTTGGGGGAGCCCAAATTCATGTGGTTCCAAAGAAGGGTGGGTTTACTGTGATCCGCCGCAATGAGAAAATGAATTGATTCCAACAAGAATAAGGATGTGATGGAGGGTATGTGCATTGACATGTGAGTCGAATACGCCACCGTAGTGATCATTTCCTTTGCCCTTCATTGATCAAATGTTGGATGATGAAGGTGACACCCCATTTTTGTTTCTGATGGGTATTCGTGATACAATCAAATTGCTATTGCACCGAGGATCAAGAGAAGACCACACCATGTCCCTACGGTACCTTCGCTTCGTAAGGATGCCATTCGGGCCGTAATGCTCCGCTACATTCCAGCGGTTGACGTCAATATTTTCTCGCACTGGTTGAAGAGGTTATGGAAATTTTATGGATGACTTCACTGTGGTATGGATTCGCTTGATCAAGATTGAAGAACCCGAACAAGGCTTTAAAGATGACAAGACAAACAAATAGCACCGACTGGGAAATGCCTTATGGTAACAAAAGGTATTGTTCTTGGCATACTGCCATCGGATCTGAAGTAGACTCAATCCAAGGTATCCATTATCAAAACTCTTGCACCACCTAATACAAAGAAAAAGGAGTAAGAAGCTCTTGGGCATGCTGGATTTTATAGAGATTCATCAAAGACTTCTCAAAATAGCCGCACTAATTATGCATTAATGGAGAAGGATAAGGTTTAATTTCATGACTCGCAAGGTCGCTAAGAAATCCTAAGATCAATTGGTTCAAGCACTCATAATGGTTTGACTTGTAATGGGATCAGGATTTGAAATAATGTATGCGTGATTTTGCAATGGGAGCCGTCCCAGGGGCAAAAGAAAAGGAGAAAATATTCGTGACCATATACTGTGCTAGTGTAATCCCAATGAAGCACAAGAAATTACTCACAACTAAAGAGATGCTAGCCATAGTATTTGCTTGTGAAAAATTCAGTAACAGCATTTTGGGATCCCATGTTATTATTCATACCGACTATGCAAAGAATAAGGTACCCATGTCAAAGAAGGAAGCTAAGCCAAGATTGATAAGGTGGGTGTCGCATTGCAAGAGCTCGACTGAGATCAAGGATAAAGGTGACAATGTGATAACCGATCACTTGTCAATATAAAGAAGAATCGCTGAAGAAGAGAAAGTAATACCGACAGAGAACTTCCTGCATGAGCAACTCTTTAAAGTTTCCTTCCAACTTCCATATGGTATGCCTGATATTAGAACTATTTAGTTTAGGTAGTTCCTTCTAATTCAAATACCAATGTAATAGGAAACTCAGAACCGACAAAGAAGATTATATTTGGATGATCCACTATTATTTAAAAGAGGCGCTCGACATGATAATAAGAAGATGTGTGCTTAAAATGAACAAGGCAAAATTCGAATGAATGCCATGCATCACTCATATGGGGGTCATTTAGAGAAAGAATGTACCTCATAAGATACCTAACTGGCTTTATCGCCCACTATCTTCGTAGATCAGGCTGAGGGGTTAAAATTGTGTGATAGATGCCAAAAGATTGGAAATATCAAGTTAAAAATGAAATGCCCCTAAGAGGTATAATGGTGGTGCAAATCTTGATGGGCCGGGAATAGATTTTTATGATCCATTCCCACCATCATTCGAACGTACATACTCTGCCAGCGCTGATTATGTTTCCAAACGGTGGAAGCAAGTGGCTTCTGCCCAAGGAATGATGCTAATACGCTTGTGAGTTTCTTGCAAAAGAATATTTTGAGCAGATTTAGAAACACCCGTAACTATCATTAGTGATGGGAAGCCATTTGCAAACAAAATATTTGCAAACTCATGAACAAATGATCAAGCATAACGTAGTTCAAATTTTTATCATCCCCAAACCAATGGACAAGGTAAATTTCAACAAAGGAGATTAAAAGAATACTCTGAAAAGACCGTGGAGCTGCTGTGGAAGGACCTCCGGTCTTCCAAACTTGATGATGCACTGGGGCTTACGTGGATCGCATACAAAACTCCCATTGAATGTCCCCATACTGCACTGTTTTGGGAAACCATGTCACCCACCTGGAATTGGAATACAAGGCAAATGTGGCCATCAAGAAGTTGAACTTGATTTAAACCGCAAGGGAAGAGATTGCTCCAACCGTCTCGAACTGAAGAATTAAGAAATGAAGCCTGCGATAATGCTAGAATCTACAAGGATAAGACAAAGAAATGGCATGATCAAAGGATCCCGAAAAGAGTTCAAAGTTGTGGAACTAGTTCTACCGTTTAATTCTGTGACTAGATTGTTTAAGGTAGTTAAAATCCAAATGGAGGGCCATGTTACGCAGTGTCTAACACATTTGGAGCGTGCTGACATTAAGGACCTGACACTGAGAAGAATTCAAAGTTAATGGACAAAGACCGAAGCATTATCTAAGCAGGGAGGAAAGAATGGAAGAGCTCCACAGTTATCTAGATAAGAAAATCAAAACAAAGAAGTCCAAATGGCGACTAAAACTCGAGTAAACATGGAGGCAACCCATAGAGAATTTAATTTATGTTTTTAGATATCGAATTAACCTTGATTTTGTTTTGTATAGTTATTATAATGATTAGTTAGTACTTAAAAAGTTAATTTTTGTTTAATTGAATCCTACCGGTAAATGTTGCGTAGTACTTATGCGTAAATGGCTGCATAAGAAGGGAATGGAACCTCGGTCGTCTCTCCACGGACTCGTAGACAACATGATGCTATATTGGTGATAGTTGATCGACGATGAAGTTCGCTTCATTTTCTACCGCACTTCGAGGGGATTCTTTGGAAAAGTTGGCCCATTTGTATGTGGATGAGATAGTGAGACTTCATGGGGTTCTAGTTTCGATAGTTTCAGATAGAGACCCCAGGTTCACATCAAGGTTTTTGGCTTAGTTTGCAAACGGCTTTAGGTACTCGCCTACATTTTAGCACAACATTTCATCCTCAGACAGATGGCCAGTCAGAGAGGACCATTCAGACGTTAGAGGATAAGGGATGAAAGTCAGGTGATGGAATTCGTGGAGTCAGATACTCATTCGCATTTGGATGGAGTTCGCCACATCGTAGGCTATCAAGCCAAGATGTAGATGGCTCCATTTGAGGCATTGTATGGTAGGAAATTTAGGACTCTAGTGTGCTGGGATGAGGTTGGTGAGAGAAGACTAGGCCCGTGAATTAGTGCGCATCACTCGTAAAAGGAAAGTTGTTCGTGATAACTTGAAAATAGCAAGAGATAGACAGAAAAGTTATACGGACAACCGTCGTAGAGACTTACAATTCGAGATAGGTGATCAGGTCTTTTTGAAGATTTCCCCTTGGAAAGGTGTTTTGAGATTCGGGAGGTGAGGCAAGCTCAGTCCAAGATATATAGGACCTTATGAGATTGTGAGCAAGGTGGGACCAGTAGCTTATAAATTGAAGTTACCTCCAGAGTTATCAAGGATTCATGACACATTCCATGTGTCGATGTTGAGGAAATAAACTCGTGATCCTTCACATGCTAAGAGAGCAAACAAGCAACTAAAAGAGAATCTCGACTTATGAGGAAACACCTGCAGATTTGTAGATCACAAGAATAAGGTTGAGGAGGTGATTTTCGTTAAAGTATCAGGAAGAATCATCGTATGAGGCAAAGAACTGGGAGCTAGAGGCTCAAATGCTACCACGCATTCTCAATTATTTTCCTAATGAGGTATTTTCCTTTCCTTTGAATTTAGTTTGTTCATTTCGAGGACGAAATGTTCTAAAGGAGGGATGATTTGTAACACCCCGTCCCGATAAGGTGCACAGTGCATGTAACTGTAAGGGTGCACATGTGCACCAAGTGCCATTGTAGCGATACAAATTGTAAAGTTTTCAAAGAATTTTGGCACTTTTTGCAATTAAAGAAAGTAGCAAATAAAGTATAATTAATGGAAGTTTAAATAGTAAAATAATAATAATAAATTGCAATAGTGTCTGTGGAAGTCTCAAAATTTTAGATCTCTGATGGACGAAACTGGACCGCGCCTACAATTCGCCTCGCGAAATCTAGCCGACATGTAAAAAGTTTCTCGCTTGAATTTCGAGGATAGCCGTAAATAGTTTTACTTAATTTCAGGCGACGAAGCTTAAAGTGAAACCCGAAACGAGATTTGGAAAAAATCTCAAATGACAATAGTTGCAAGAATATTCAATTAGGATAAATAAAATGTTCGGATAAACAATTGCTGGGCTGAAACAACAGATGTGGAATAGCGGGACACGTGGGTCCCACATCAAAAAAAAAATAAAAATAAAAAAAGACAAACAAGGAGGAAAGTAAAAACAAAAATGGAAATGGTTACGTAAAGGGCGTTGAGAGGATACCTTTTTTAGGGTATATCTGGGTCGTAAATTAGGTGTCATCAACCACTTAAAACCTCGTGGACTCCCTCTTCTATCAAACATAACGATTTGATCAAACCGACCTGTTAATAGTCCATTCCCTGCTTTTATGAGATCTACAGACAGATTTTTTTTTTTTTAATGGATTCGCTTCCCAATGCAATATCAACATTTGACTTTCAAAGGCATCATTAATGCACTTCTGACTTGTCGGTGGGATGAAATGAAGATTTAAATTAAGTTGAATGTGTCTCCATGAGGTTTCGATGTGGGAAATGGGAGATTGAACCATGCCTCTATCAACAACGCCATTGCACTACAAAGAGTCAATATACGATCAATTATAAATAAGATAAGATTTTCCCTTCTATTCTAATATATTTCAATGTTTAAATATTATTCATATTTATTCCATGTAGATGTAAAAATATATTATTACTATACAAGTTTAAGATATAAAATATATTTATAAGTCATGAAATAAATGTTATTGAATTTAATTATGTATTTAAACAAAAATTTATTGATTTTAATTTTTTAAAATAATATAAATTATATTTGTGACCTTATCACCACCTTTATGGTTCAACCATTTGTCCGAATTATTGAACCATGAACCCATGGTTTTTCTCGGTTCAATAGCCAATTTGGTTTTTACAAGATTGGTTAACTATGAATCTATTTATTATTTCAATTAGTATTAGAGATGGATTGCTTGTTTCAAATACTTAATTATTTAAGAGGAAAATGACCAAGACTAGCCTTTTTTCAAGACTTAGTTTTTCCATCAACAAAACTCTTTTCTTTACTAGATCCAATCATAAATTTTGAAAAAAAAAATGATATGGTGTTTGCAAAACTTGAACTCGAGGTATGGAAACAATCTTGTTAGGTTGTTCTTTTCTTCAAAATTATTAATAGTACAAGTCCAAAACTTTCGAGGAGTATGAATGACGATCTTGAAAATAGGAAATTCCACCAACTCTTCAAGAGCCACTTACGTTCTTGTTTGTGCTATGGACTATAATAGAATTTGTAAATGCAAATAAACTAAGGATGTATAGAAAATACTTAAAGTTACCTATGAAGGAATAAAGTCTAAAGTTAGAACTCTCGTTGATGAAAATGAAATGTTTAAAATTAAACCTAATAAATCTATTGTTGAGATGTTTACTAGGTTCACGGACATTGTCAATGTCCTTGAAGGTTTTGGAACAGTTAGTGAAGTGGAAATCATGACAAAATCTTAAGATCACAATCTTTCAAATATGAATTGCTTCGACATTCTGATTCGCTCGCGACGAAGATGTTGGTTCATCAGGGCGTAAGGAGTTCACTACCCATGAATACTGGCAGGCCGGAGTAGAAAATCTCCCATTTCGCCCTTTTAAAGGCCCATTTCCTATACACTATAAATACATGTTTTTTAAAGACTTTCTAGGTTCCACTTAGGCGGAGAACACCTATTCAAGGGTTTCTCTATCGTAAGCTGTGAATCAACTTAGTGGGTTTTGATTTCGAGCATTTTACTTTGGATTTGGAGATATTGAAGATCCAACTGCTAGACCTCCTACAACCTTGGAGCAAAGTTTTGAGAAGTTTTCTACCTTCAATTTGTTTTGTATCTCTAAACTTTACTCTTTTCTCATCTCCTTCTCTATTATTGTTGGAATAGACATGATTTGATGAATCTCTAGGGTTGTTATGAGTGTCAAACACCCTCTAGGGTTGATTGTTGAAGTTGATACTTTATTTATATAATTTTTTAGAATGGTTTTGTGAATATGTGCTTTTGTTGATGTTAGTCATAGTTCTTTGGATTAATATGGTTCTTGATTAATTGAACCACATACCGAGAGCCTGGCTTTCGATCACCATACTAGGGTATCCTTGGTGACTCCTGATTAAGCATCAAAATCTGACCCACCCTCTTGCGACCGCTTAATTGGAATGTTAATTAACCTAGTCAAAGAAATTTAGAAATTAGTAATGACTAGTACTAAATGGATTTTATTAGAGCAAAAACACCAATTTAACATTATGGGATTGCATGACTTAGCGATGACCAATTCTACATAGATTGGGTAGTATCATTGCATGGACTTAGTGGTGACCAATAAGAGACCTAAGGGGAAAAATGCATTAAAGTATCGCGATTTAATGACCTGTGATGGACCGAACGGAGAATGTATATTGTGTGTGAGAAATGAGGGGAGAAACGTGCTAAACCTCATACATTTTCTCTTGACAAGCACAAGTACACTTTTACTTTACCCGTTCTTAATGAATATAAATTAAATGCATTAATCGAAACAATCAACCCTAGTATATTTCCTCGTGTTCTTTCTTTTGAAAATTAACTCATCCTCGGGAGGAGCATTGATCTTACCATGCTTTGTTTTGTTTTTATTTTTTTTAGTTCACTTCTTTAAAACCTCTTTTTTTCTCAAATCGAGTCGGTCAAATAGGGTGAAAACAACTTTAGTAGTCGGGTAATCAATTCTAAACCACATCTTCCATGGGATCGACATCTGACTTTTAGTACAATGTATTACTCAGACGACCCGTGCGCTTGCGGATACCTGTGAACAAGTTTTTGACTTACCGCTGTGGACTTAATGACCTTTAGTGAATGGCCAAAAATTTGATAATGTGTTTTTGGCTATATGCCAAGTTTTTTGACATCTAATCAATGGAACCATTGCTAGCATCTTTCCATTGTCTCGCTTTTAAACCTGGGTACCATTGAACGTAAATTAAACCTCTAACAATGGGGTCAAATCGTGATTTGATCAAAATCGACCGGTCCATAGTTCACTCCCATTCCTTTTTATGAGATCAGCCTTAGCGTGATTCTAAATAGACTACCTTCCCAATGCAAGTAGCTCAACATTTGCCTTTGAAAGGCATCATTATTGGATTTCCAATGCATTAATGGTTTGTCCTTTAAATGTCGCCAGGTTGAAATGCGATTTAAACAGCTTAATGTCTCCATGAGGTTCCGAAGGGAAAGGGGAGATTAAACTAGGTCCCATCAACTACGCCATTGCACTAAACCTCTATTAGATAAATCTTTACAATGTAAAAGTTTCATATACCATCAATATAAATAAGATATGATTCTCCATTCTATTCTAATATACTAATGTTTAAATATTATTCATATTTATTCCTCGATAGGTAAAAAAATTTATTTCCGCATAAGCTTAAGATATTAAATATTTTTAAAGAAATCTGAAATAACATATTAACTAAATTATGTATTTAAAAACAAAAAATTATTTTTTTTAATTTTAATGTAATATAAATTATATTTATGACTTCATCTGCCTGACATTTTCTCATGCTCATCCACTAGTGCGATTTTAAACCATGAGCCGGTGATTTTTCCTACTCAATAAACTACCTCGTTTTTAAAAGATAAGTTAACTATGAACCTATTTATCATTTTCCCAATTAGTATTGTGAGATAGGTCGCTTTGCTTCCAAATTCTCTTATTGTTTAAGAGGAAAATGGTCAACAAAAAGTTTTTTCTCAAGACAAAAAGTTTCCCATCAACAAAACTCTTTCTTTGTCGATCCAATCATCAATTTCAAAAAGAATGATATAGTGCATTTGCAAAAGTTGATCTCGAGGTGGAAACAATCTCATAGGTTATCCTTTCCTTCAAAATTATTGACGGGTACAAGTCCAAAATCCTTTGAGGCGATGATCATAGGAAATTTCAATTTGAACTCAAGATCCATTTACGTACTAGTTTGTGCTACGGCCATGAAATAATAGAATAGAATTTGTAAATGCAAGTAAACTAAGTATAGAAAATACTTGAAGTTACACATGAAGAAACAAATCAAGTTAAAGAGTCTAAAGTTAGAATTCTTGTTGATGAATATGAAATGTTTAAAATGAAACCTAATAAATCCATTGCTGAGATGTTTACTACGCTCTCATAGATATTGTCAATGTCCTTGAAGGTTTTGGAAAGATAGTTAGCAAAGTTGGAAATCATGGATGTAAATCTTAAGATCACAACCTTCTTCAAATGGGACTCAAGACTACCGACACTGAAAAAACTCAAATAATTTGAAGAAGCAATTTCTTAAAGGAGCTCATTGGATCTTGATGATCTAGCAAAGAAACAAAAAAATGAAAGACAAGAGGAAGAGGGGCAAGTTAAGAGCATTGCACTTAAGGCCAAAAGGAAAAGGTAAAAAATAACAGTGATAGCGATGGTATTACTCATTACAAATGAAGTCCACAAAGCCTTGATGTGAAAGATTTATATGGAAGAAGAGTGTACAATAGAAGAAACTAAAAGAAGGACCAATAAAGCCATTCAATATTTCCTGAATCCATTCAATAATTCACATCTATATGAAATATAATGATATGATTAATTGTGGGTTATACTTCATTCAAGAAAAGAGAATGAAAACTAAATAGAAAATCTAAACACAAAATAAATAAGTAATTTTATTTATATTTTATTTCTTTAACAACCAAACGCACAATAAAAGTAATAATGATCCTAGCATTTTTTTTTCTTTCTATTGTATTTTCAAGAAGCAAACACAACCTTAAAAGACATTAAGTGAACCTATAAGTTCATTTGCAAGAAGAACCGGGCTTAGAAGATCAAATATATTCCCATCATCAACCGTGAACAAAAAGGTCGTACACCACACCTCGGGCTCCTTACGCAGGAATTATCTTCTATGTGGCGCCTGTAGTATCGAAGTCGAGAACTAATCCTCCTAACCAAGACGATTTGATACCTCTTCACCTAAGCAAACGGGTCAAAGATTATGGATGATCAAACACCGAGTAAGGCGGACAAGAAATAATAGCTTTAGGCAATCTAGCGGTTCTCTGTGGCAAACAAAGTTAGGGTCCGATTTAATTTCACCATTCAAATTTGTGAAGACCAAGAAAGAAAATTATTTTCGCTAGACAACCAGCTGGACAAGAAGATCGAGAATCACGACATGAATCAACCAAGTGTATATCTGCAGACTTGAATATCTGCCCGGCCTCCCACTTGCATAGACGAGAAGATGAGGCGATTTTGAACTTTGCTTCCTGGAAGTTGAAGTAAGCATTATGAGATGTAATTAGTTCAATGCTACAACAAATTAAAATGCTAGTTTGACGTGATTGCTTGTTTTCGCTCATTTTCATGAACAATACACCAAAACCCTATCAAAGTCAAGTTGTCTCAACAAGATTGCATTTTCCTCCTCGACGAATTTCCTAATTCATGGTTGCTTTTGCGAGGTTTGTTTCTAGGGTTATATAAATTTTTTCTCCTCCTTTCCTGCCGCTTCTTGCCCCTCTTTCTCGACAGCATACCTGCAAACCACGTGATAATTTACTTACTATGACTTGAATCTTAATTTAAAAAAAACTCTAATATCAGAAATGAAGGGTGTAACGTCTCGAATCTACGAAAAATATTAAAAAAATTAAAAAAGGACATCAAATTTTGAAAGAAATATGAACAAGAAATCGATTGGATACAAACTAAAACTGGTGATAGATTGGATCTTTGAAATTTTTTAACTTAATCAACCAATCTATGATATAATATATTTATTTCCTAAAAGAACACATGTGCTGTTTCTTGAATATAAATTTCTATAGCACAATAACTAAAGCCCCATATGGCAATGGATTAACACGGCTCTACCATTTTCTCCAAGAATCATGTGTAAGTGACCACCACTTATTCCAGGTGTTCCAGGCATTTTGAATCACCAGATCGCCGGAGTGATGAGTCATACAAATTTTTTTATTCAGATATATTTTTTTTTTCCTGATACCAATAAGCTAGAAATACATTCAATGTACTTAAATAATAATAAGATAAAACTAATATATTCAAATTTAAGGAGATCAAGAAGGTCACATTGGTTGGACTTAATTCATTTGTTAATAGTTAAACCTATAGTTTTATTTATCAGCTACCATAAGAATTGTGACACCTCTTCACGCATGCGGAGTAGCTGCGATGGAAGAAAGATCAGACAAAGAAGCAAATGTGACTAACCATAAAAGGAGAAACACTATAAAAAGTCCGATTGGAAACCATGGTCTAACCTTGCTATGGATTTGCTAGGTATGATCACTGTGCGCTTGAATATGGCGTAGTCTTCTAAGTCATGTAGAACATCAAACAATCAATTTAGGGTGATGTCATTGCTTCAACTACCACTTATCGTCATCTTATCTATAGATGCTAAGAAAGTTGTATCCATCTACAATATGCATTCCAAGAAAGAATGTACAAGACAAATTACTGCTTTGTGGGAAAAGATTGTTTTCATTATCATCTATTTAGTAATCTAAGTCAAAAAGGTGATAATGAACTTTGTTCTGAAAATCCTTTACTGCACTCCATTGCCTCACACCCCTCCTAGTCTCCTTCTTGTAGTATGTCGTTTTTTTTTTCTTATTTTTTTGAATAATGATAAAGACTAAAGGCGACTATATGTAATCCATTAATTTACCAATGGTACAAAATTTATTATATTTTAACAATCAAATTAATTAGGACATTGGGATACTAATCACTACTAAACGTATATAAATCATGACAGTAACATTATTTTCTTTACTACTTCCTCTAACCAAATTACATGCTAATAATTGAAAAAGTAAAAAAACAACAATGAATGCAGAGTATTGTATTATTATCATATGAGATCCATCAGCAAATTAAGATACTGTACATAATCACCTTCTGTAGTTTTATGTTCGAGGAGTTCTAGCTTGTTAAGGCCCTGGCTTAGTTCATAGGCACATGCCCAGATCTCACACACCACAAGATGAACAATAGCAGCTATTATAGGCACTCCCATCGCATAGACAAAACAAGCCGGGGCTAATGTTTCTGGGCAATTGGCTTTGGGTCGGACCCCCATGGTTATATCACATGGTTATGTTAATATTCCAATAACTATATCCCGAGATGGACTATAAATATATAAACATCTAAGGCACTTAAATAGAGTATTTTCAATCTATTGTTCAATATTGTCTTCAAGAGGGTGCAAAATTATTATAATATGAAAGTTTAAATATAAACTAATATTCACTTCCCGAGGTCTATCTATCCTTGGAACAAAGCTCAAATCTGTCAAATTTCTCATGGACCTTGTTTTTCAGCTTAAGTACATTAATTATCTATTAGTGAGTTCCTCAACAATAATCTGTTTATTACAAGAAATAGGGAACTAAAATTACTGATACCCCTTTTCTTGAATATTTAATTTCTTAAAAGTGTTATTGATTATGAAAAAAAAATACAATCATTCATATCAATGATGGAAAAATAGTTCACCAACTAAGCAAAGCTCAAAAGTTCTATTTCATTTCGCTAAAGAATATCATATAATATTATATAGTTATTTTTAAAAGAAAATTATAACCCAACTAGAACCATTTATGACTATACCTTTTTCCGACTCCACCATGCCATCGAGCTTGCGCTGAAGTAAACAAGCCACATCAAAAAAGTGTGATTAAAATAAAGCATAAAAAAAAAAAAAGCAAGTGTGATAAGTTTCAGATATCAAGAGAGGAAATAAGATTCCAATTGCAGTTTAATTTAAAGAAGGCTTATACAAAATTTGTAAACTGTAAGAAACTATCATACCTTAGAATGATTGGCTCAATCACTCTACCTTCAAAGATTTATCTCATCTTAAGAGAACCAATCTTCTTTATATAAGGATGACGATGTTGTTTCGAGGGAAGTGATGATTAGAAGGTAGTGATAAATTTTAGTGAGTGAGAGAGAAAGAGACGCTACCCAAAACTCTAGAAGAAAAAAAAAAATGAACAGTAACCTAAATAGATTCCATTTTTTCCTTATGACGTGCCTATCTTAGTAAGGTTTTTATAGTAGTACACCCGGGATAATATCATTTCTACAATTATATTTGTTTTTATATATATTTTCATATATAAAATTAATATTTTTCCTCGGGGTAATATATTTGGTTATTTGAGGATTTATTCCTAATAATATGCTTTTTCAAAGATATGTTGGGCCATTTCCTAGCATAATATGAAGTAATCTTGCATTACATTAATTTGATTGCAATCTGGAGGTATCGCTTATTTGATGAATACTTGAGTAGTTTAATTGATGGTATACTTTAAATTAGGCGGCGACTTAAGGGGCCAACGAGGTTAGCAACATCTAAGCATAAGAAGGAAGATCGACTTAGTAGGGATTGCAAACAAAACTTCTATATAATGGATTCTACATTCAAGATACTGTTGTTTAGAAGAGGGTGTAGTGAAACAAAATTGATAATCGATACAACTAAAACAAGATATTGTTGTTTAAGAGGACGATAGTGAAAAGATGCATAATTGGTACAAATAAACTCACAATAGGGAGGCAAACATTTGAACAATTTTGTTGAATAAATTAATTGGATGACATCAAAGTAACCTAAAATGACAACTATTTACAAGCCCCAGCAAGTCTAATATATGATTCTCTAAGAGGGAGAATGAAGTCATTCATTTAAATGTTCGAATGTGAGATCTAAATCGGGTTTTTGATTAATATATATATGGTAATGAATATTGATGTTTGATTAATATATATGGTAATAAATATTGATGTTTGATTAATATATATGGTAATAAACAAAGATTAGGTATATATGAAGTGATCAAAACAAAGATTTTGTGTGATGTTGGTGTTGAATCCTAAAATTTCTTCATTCCCTAACATAAGATCATGCAAGGTATGTAAATCTTTATGTTTTTCAACATCCTATGCACATTTTAAAATTGCTATTCGATAATTAGAATGCATTAGAAAATTTGTACCTCAAGTTTGAACATTCCCAAATTTAATTCACATGGTGAAGGAGAAGATTGAAGTCATTACAGGTCTCAAACATTCAAAATTAATTTGTATGATAACTCTTCCATAATTTCGCTCTTCTTCTTGGTGAGAATGAAAAGATTTCCAAAGGCTATGGTTCTTCTCTTTTCGAATAATGGAAGATGAATCATTTTTAAAACAAAATGATGGGAAATTAACCTTATCTCCTATATATGTAGTACTTATATGGTGGTGAGTACTCAAGCCAATAATTTGATGATTATCTTAAATATTATGAAATAGTATCGCGCTTGGACTCCACCACAAACACTTACGTGGACTATCAATAAAATGGAGAAATTGATTTTATTAGATACTATTCAATCTATGATTAGTCAAACATATTCAAATATCCTTTTGGAGTGTATACCCTAGAGATCTACTATGTTAATTTAATCTGTTTCATCCAGGTTGATTTAAAAGACACCATGTGAGATGTCAATTGGGAAGCCCCTAGATTGTCTTTTCTTCATATTTAGGGTTATGAAGCTTGTGTAAAGCATCTGATTCTGACGTAGCTCCCAAAAAAAATAAATGCCTTTTTGGGGGTGTCTTAAAGAAACCATGAGATGTTACTACTACGATATTCACGGGAGCAAAGTGTTTTTTGCTCAAAATGGCATCATTTTGGAAAGAGTATTCATATCTAAATGGACTAATTGATTTGCAAGTTTGATGAAACATCTCTCTTCTTTCTCTTTCCCAAAATTGAATTTCATGATCTGATCTTTGAATTGCAAAAAAAATTTAATCTAAAAATTATTCGAATATATAATACTAGCCCTTCAATTTCTATTGAATCGAAGTAGAACTAGTATGAGGAGCAAAGGGAATAGTTTTCCCAGTGAAAAACCCAACTAAAAAGATTGCATCCTATTTTTTCGTAGGAATAAAACAATTGAAAACTATTGATATTGAAAACATAATTCACCCTACCCATCACATTACCTAATCGAAGATGGAGAATTGCAAACCCTTTCTATTCCCACCTTATTAACCAATCAGAAAAGTGGAATGAAATCGCAACAAGAAACTCTTAAATCAAAAAAATAAAAAAGAAAGTTACTAGAACAAAGAGATTAGTTAAGGTTTAAAGAGAATGAAGATAAAGAAACACAAAAACCAGGCTTCGGCTAAACTTTCAAAGATAAGTAATGAGAAAGAAAAAAATTTACCTCAAACGATGATTGAGGAGGAGAACGAAACCAGAAAGAGCATCGACGACTTCATAGAGTCATTCGGTCTGGAATGCTAAGTAGAACACGAGCCATGACTGAAAAGGGGAGACCCTGGATGTAGAAGATCATAACATCATTGGGATTGAAGAGACGGGATTCCTATAAAGGAGGAGGGGTGGACCAGGCGTAGTGTTACAATTAACATGTCTATTCACTATCTATGATAGCTATCTAAAATTGATGCGTTAATTGAACGACTCTATTATAATCTTTTTATCCTTTATGCAATTATAGGAGCTTATTTATTAACACTTAATTTAATTCCACGACTGAGTGAAAGTTTGAAGAAAACTACATTAAACCACATCAATTAAATATATGTGATTGTATGTAATTTTATTTATGAAATTTCACAACCCATACTAAATTTTTGAGGCTATAACCTATTTTTCTTGTAGTGATTGTTGTTTTAGAAAAAAAAAAATTTAAAAACTTTATTCTTACGGGTGTTATATATGCTAAACATATCTCTCATTTATTTTTGCTTTTTTTCAAAATATAAAAAGCCCATTTTTCTCACATGCTTATTATGCTCTTGAATATCAAATGCATCGTATGTTCTAGGAATCATTTAGAAACTCGTTGTCCAAAGAAATGTTTTTGTGAATAAATTTTAAATTGGTTATGTTATATTACTCAGAATAAAAATCAATTTACTTTGTGATTTTGAACATTTTGTAAAAATAGTCGTTTTCAACCTATTTCATATTTTTGAAGATTTTTAAAATAAATTTATAAGTAGCGTTATTGAGGTTACTACCATTTAATCTTCATGTTTTTCTTATATATTTTTAAGATATAGCCAAGCTGCCTTGATTTTAGAATTAATTATCATGGTGACTAGATCTTCCTTGAGCCAAACGAAAGAAACCGGAGCACAATCGGATCGAAAACGAAGAAAAAAGAGCAAAAAAGGAAATGTGTGAATAGTGTTCACGCCTAGGCTTCACAGAGAGCCTCCCAAGAAGTGAGCCACGCCTCAGGCTGACACTCACACCAGCGCCAATTCAGGTCTATTTTGCCAAAACCCCTTGAGTCCAAATGAAAGGGCTATAAATAAAACACTTCTAGGGTTTCCAAACAATAATTTTGGGGCCAAAGACACCATTTTTTGCTCTCTTGGAGAAGGGGAGAAATATGATAGAGAAAAAGCATGTTTAACAAGATTCCACTCTTATCCTAATTCTTCCTTTTCTCTTTGACTTTCTTTCTTTTGTATATATTTAATTTTGGGATGTATTAGAATCATTTTATAAGGCTAAGATGTAGCCAAATCTTGAATGCTTGAACTCTCTTAGTTTCAATTGATTAATGTGTTATTTCATATCTATGTTGAGAATTTATTCCTCCTTAGTGCTTTTAAGTAGTTACCATTATTTACATGCCTTGTGAGATTAAATATGAGATTCACTGATTATTGAGTTAGAAACATGAATGAAATGTGACATTTGATAGGCATGGGTTAGATATAATCACAGATTAGGTGCGATTTATGATTTCTTTGTGCTTAATGAGTTCCAAAGATTCACGACATCACAAGATGTAGTTCTCATTTTGGGATATGTTATCATTTGTTTCGAGAAAGATTAGTAATTACATTAGAGAAAATCACCATCAACATAGGAATTAAACATTGATTGATTGAGCTAGAGATTCAAATAGGATTGTTTTGGTGAAATCCATGCCCTAGGGTTTTTAGGATGTTTTAGGTTTTCCTCTAGCCCTCGAGTCTATACATAACTTAGGTTAATTCGCATGATTGATTTCTATTGTCTTTCAACTGCTTTGTTAATCCAAATAGAGTTAAGGCCAGATTAGGGTAGGCACTTAATAGCACAATTCTCGTGGGTTCACACTTTATCAGTATTACTTTATTAAACAATAAATGAGTTTGCATTTCTTTCCTCATCTCTTTCATATATTTGTTTCTCATGTCTTTAATCTTATTTTAGTTGAAATTTCCATTCAATTTGCAAAAAGTTTTGACAAATCCAATTCACCCTCTCTCGGGTATTTTGGGTAATTCTTTAAAATCGACTAGACTAATCGATAGGTACCTTTTCCACTCTTGTCCTAGCTTTTAAACTCAAAATAATTTAATTGTAAATTTAAACCTCTTGGACTGTCAGTCAAATTGGGAGATTCGATCAAAACCGAACGGTCCATAGCCCACTCGATCCCATTTCTTTTCATGCGATCGATTTTAGTGTGATTCTTAATGGACTCATTCCCAATGCAAGCACCTCAACATTTCCATTTCCAAAGCATCATTAATGGACTTCCAATGCATTAATGGCTTGCCCTCGATATGTCAGGTGGAAATGAAGATTTAAACTATTCAACCACTAGTCCGATTGTTGAACCATGAACCACATTTTTCCTGTCAATAACCAGTTTGGTTTTTATGTAAGATTGGTTAATCCCAATCTAGTTTGGCTATTTCAATTAGTATTAGAGATAGGTTGCTTGTTTCAAATATTTATTTGCCTAAGAGGAAATGACCAACACTACTCAATTCTTTTCAAGACAAAAGTTTTAACATCAACAAAACTTTTCTTTTGTCGGATCCAATCATCAAATTAGAAAACGAGATATTATTTGCAAAACTTGATCTTGATGTATGTAAAACAATCTTGTTAAGTTATCCATTTCCTTCAAAAAAATTTGATGGGGTACAAGTCCAAAAATCCCTTGAGGAGTATGATGCTCTTGAAAATAGGAAATTTCAATTGAGAATAGGAATCCAAGACTAACGACACTAAAAAAGCAAATAATTTGAAGAAGCTACCTCTTGAAGGAGCTCATTGGATCTTTGATGACCTAGTAGCAAAACAAGAAAATAAAAAGACAAGATAAGAAGGCAAAGAAAATCATTACACCTAAGGGCAAAAGGAAAATGAAAAACGAAAGGACATGTTGATGGCATTACTTTCATTACAAGGAAGGTCCACAAGGTGATGACGAAATATTTATATGGAGGAAGAGTGTACAATAGAAGAAACTTCAAGAAAGAAGGACCATTAAAGGAAGAAAAAGAAATACAAGAAGGAGAAAAAGATGACACTCCAAACTAGGGGCCTCCAAAAAGCCTGGGGCTCGAGACCCTCTTCTAGCTTGGCCTGGGTCCATGGGCTAAAGCACGGCCCAAGCCCGAGCATGCCAAGCTTAAATTTAAGCCCTGCTTCAAGGGATGGGTCGTGGCCCCATTTTAGGCCCGATGGGTCGCGCCATCACAGCTTTCCGGTCGTGCCCCGTGCCCTCGCCCATAGGCCTCGGCTTTAGCTCCACCCATAAGCCTAGCTATAGGCTCACCTGCAGCTTCGCTCTATGTGCCCGCCCATACTCATAGAAACCCGCCCGCAAGCCTCGCCCATAACCTGCCTCTTAAGCTTCAACCTTTGTGCTTCCCCAACAGCTCACCCCATTCCTATGTTATTCTTTTTGTAAATACATTATGTAACTATATTTATAACATTTATTTTGTTAAAAGTTTATTATATAATTAAAATATATGTACAATTTGGTTTTTGGCACACAAATTTTAAGCAAGAGGAAAGTGCTAAAAAAAAAAAATTATGGTTTTAATTATCGGGCTCATAAGCCTACTTCGCCATCGGGCCCATCGGGCCCGCCCATCCCGTCGGCGAGCCGCCGCCTTGGTCCGCCAGCTTATCCACCATGGGCCTCGCTAGGGCCCACCTCCCTAGGCCCACTGCTCACCTCCGGCCAGCCAGCCCGCTGCCGCCCCTAGGCTACCAGCCCACCCACCTTGGGCCCTTCAGTCTAGCCTAGTATAAGGCCCGTGGGTTGGGCCGTGGGCCTTAAAAAGATACAAGGTTCTACCGACTCGTCACGGGCCGATAGGTCTGCCGAACTGTGCCAGGCCCTATTTGTCCCACGTCTCTACTGTCGAGAGCCCTACTCCAAACTATTTAGAAGTGGTGTTTCAAAATAATGTAAATGAAACAATTACTGAATAGAAACGCCCATAGTGCCAAAAGCCGGTCCACTATGGTTTTATTAGGCGATATTAACAACTCTATTCCGACGTGAGTTTGAGCTATGTGATGAAGGAAACTAACCCAAGTCGTGGTGTGACTTCTGGTAAAGCTCCTGTGTGTCTATTTCCTCAAGCCATTCAATAATTCACACCTTGAAGAAATATAACTTATGAAAACAGAGAATGAAAAATAAATAAATAAAAGAAAACACAAAATATAAATAATTGATTTTATTTATATTTTATTTTCTTTCAAAGTTTCCTTTATGAAACCAAACACAAAATAATAATTATCCTTAACATTTTTTTTCTTTCTTCAGTACTTTCTGGAAGCAAACGCAACCTTAAAAAAGACATTAACTGAATGTATAAGTTCATTTACAAGAAGTTAGAACCGCTTAAGGTCAAGTATATTCACTATCAACTACCAACAAGAAGGTCAAGTACACCCAAACCTGGCTCAAAGACGAGAATTATCTTCTATATTGGCAAACGCAGAATCACCGGATAACTAATCCTCTTAACCAAGACGTATGGTACCTTCTCAGACCCGAACAAATGGGGCAAAGACATGTAGGATCGAACACTAAGCAAGGGGGAAAGTAAAAATAATAGCTTATGGCAATCTAGCGTCAGGAAAACAAAGTTAGGATCCAATTTAATATCACCATTCAAACTAGTGAAGACCACGCAAGTAGTACAATTATTTTCTCTGCTGTGAGACAACCACGGACGAAAGTAAGATCAAAAATCTGCATGAATCAATCTGGCTGGGTGAAGCATTCATTTAATATATTATTATATAATTATTTTTACAACAAAATTATAACTCAACTAGAACAATTTATGATTATGCCTTTTTTCAATCCACTCATGCCATCGAGCTTTATTCAATTAAACAAGCCTAAATCAAAAGTAGATGAAAATAAAGAATTAGAAAAAAAAAAAAAACCAAGTGATAAATTTTGTATTTCAAAAGAGGAAATAAGATTCTAATTGCATGTTTAATTTAAGGAAGCATTATAAAAAAAATTTGTAAACTTATAAGAAACTATCATTCCTTTAGAATGATTGGTTCAATCACCTTTCTAAGTGGGATTTATCTCATCTTAAGAGAAAACAACTTTGTTGTAAACAATGGGTTTTTTCAATAAAACAAAAACAAAAAGTCGTGGTCCTACATGGAACAAAGACAAGGTTTTTTTGAGTTGATATATTAAAACCCATTTACAAGCTTATACATTTGGACGAAATAAAGAAGTAGGCCTCATACAAGACAAGAAATGTAACAAAGCCCGATTTCATTACAAATCGGTGGATTTGCCCCCTTCCCTGCGCATGAATAGACTTGGGACACATTCGGTTTTGCTCCCAATTAATTTTGGTTTTGCTTGACTAAATAAAAACCTTGATTTTTGTGTATTTAAAATCAAAATAGTTCAAGTCATAAAATCGCAGTAAATTCACAACGAGTTTATTTTGAATTAAAATTCTAACCATTAAGTTTGCATTAATTCTTAATGTTTCCCTTTAATTCTTACAATTAAGTTTGCATTTAATTCGTAACGTTTCTCTTTAATTCTTTCAATGAAATTTTGCATTTAATTTGTAACCTTTTTTAATTAAATCCTCTTAATGAACACCAACTCACTTGCCTATAAAATCAAATGGAGACTAGCTTGAAAGGCATCTTCTTCATCCTTATTTTCCTCTACCAAGTATTCGCCTTCCTCCTTGTTGTTCCCGATCCAGATTCTCTCGCTCAAGGATCATTGATCCTCGAGAAAGAATTCCTAAGGACAAGGTTATACACACCCGGGCCCCGACATAGCTTAGACACTCGTGATTCAGCTATTGAGCCATAAGTACAAGCATTTCTTGTTACACCGCTGTTCCACACGCATACAGCCTTCTCTTCTTCTCATCGATCATCTTTGCGCCAAGGCTCATCATCCTCGCTATGTACTACCTTCATCTATCATTTTATTCAAGTTCTCATTGGATTGATATTTATTTAACAATCTTAGGAATTTACTTGCTCCACTTTGATCATGGAAACAAATGCTCTAGCAAATTTTCCCGCCGCTCGCTAATACAACACTATCCCCGGTATCTTAATCACTACATCATTATAGAAGATACAAACCAAGAAGAACAAAGGTAGCCAAAGCCGGCGAGATGTCAATCTCAAGGCAAATCCGTCCAAACCGACACAAAAGGTACAAAAATAAATCTCAAAACTCG